>ML436817.1:61462-75435 GCA_005239525.1 Nicotiana knightiana | reverse complement strand
ACATTGGCCTTCCCCGGATGATATAAAATAGTGAGGTCATAATCCTTGAGAAGCTCCAACCACCTCCTCTGACGCAAATTCAGATCCTTCAGCTTAAGCAGATGCTGCAAACTACGGTGATCACTGAAAATCTCACAATGCACTCCATACAAATAATGACGCTAAATCTTCAAGGCGTGAAAAATAGCTGCTAGCTCAAGATCGTGCACTGGATAATTCTTCTCGTGCACCTTCAACTGTCTGGACGCATAGGCAATCACCCTTCCGTCCTGCATCAAAACCGCTCCAAGGATAACTCTCGAGGCATCACAATAAATTGTATAAGAACCTGAACCCGTAGGCAAAATCAATACCGGAGCTGTAGTCAAAGCTGACTTGAGTTTCTGGAAGCTCTCCTCACAATCCTCAGTCCATCTAAACTGAGAATCCTTCTATGTCAGTCTGGTCATAGGTGCAGAAATAGATGAAAATCCCTCTACGAAGCGGCGGTAATACCCTACCAAACCAAGGAAATTGCGAATCTCAGTAGCTGATAATGGTCTAGGCCAACTCTGCACCACCTCTACCTTCTTCAGATCAACCTGAATACCCTCGATGGACACCACATGCCCCAAGAATTCTACTGAATCAAGCCAGAACTCACACTTTAAAATTTTTGCATACAATCTCTTCTCTANTAGTTAAACAACACAAATCGATATTCAAAAGTCTTGAGAAACTTGATTAAACACCAGTTTAGTATTTTATAGACTCAATTGATACGTTCAATTCTCCGTGGGATCGACTTTGGGCTTAATACCCCAGATTTATATTTGCAACGCCCGTTTAGTCTTTATAGAAGACATAGTTGAGCGTGATCAAATCCACACGATCGCAGTGAAGAAATCACCCCTGCTAAAACACCAGAAAAACAGCAGACTTCTTAAGGCCAAAAAGTGCCCGATTGAGCATCCGAAATACTCCGGGACCTTAACCAATCCTATCAACACACCCCATAACATCATTCAAACTTAGTCGAGCCTTCGAAACACCAAAAACAACACGAAAACACAAAAATTACATCAAATTCAAGCCTATGAACTTTGAAACTTCTAAATTTCGCCAATGATGCCGAAACCAACCAAAACACATCTGATGGACCTTAAATTTTGCACATATATCCAAAATTATGAACCTGCTCCAACTTCCGGAATCACATTCCGACCCCGATAGCCTATTTTCCATTACCAACCAGAAATCGCCAAAAACTAACTTTCGCCAATTCAAGTCTAATTTTACACCGTACATCAAAACTTAATTCTGAACACACTCCTAAGTCCCAAATCACCTACGAAGCTATCTGAGCCATAAAATCTGCATTTCGAGGTCATTTACCAATAAGTCAACTCCTAGTTGAATTTTTCGATTATTAAACTAATTTAAGAGACTAAGTGTCTCAATTCTCACCACGGCTACTCCGAACCCGAACCAACCGACCCAACACAACATAAATAGGCTAAGAAACATATGGTAAAGTAGAAATGGTGGGAATGGGGCTAATCTCACGGAATGATCGGTCGGGTCGTTACATCATCCCCCTCTTAAAAAAACGTTCGCTCTTGAAAGGGTCTAGAAACATACCTGGAGTCTCGAATAAGTGAGGATATCTGCTTCGCATCTTCCGCTCGATCTCCCAGGTGGCATCCTCCACCGGCTGTCTCCTCCACTGAACTTTCACTGAAGCTATATCCTTAGACCTCAGCTTTCTGACCTGACTACCTGGAGGCTACACAAGCCAATACCCGCGGAGGCGCTGATAGATCCAATCTCACCAACTAGCCCGCTAAGGCCTAAACATCAAGTGCTAATGGCTGTTCTACTGCTGTAAGGTAGGCTAGACTCCCCAAACTCCCCGTTCTGCGATTCAGGGCATCGTCCACTACATTCGCCTTCCCCGAATGATTTAAATAGTGAGGTCATAATCCTTGAGAAGCTCCAACCACCTCCTCTGACGCAAATTCAGATCCTTCAGCTTAAGCAGATGCTGCAAACTACGGTGATCACTGAAAATCTCACAATGCACTCCATACAAATAATGACGCTAAATCTTCAAGGCGTGAAAAATAGCTGCTAGCTCAAGATCGTGCACTGGATAATTCTTCTCGTGCACCTTCAACTGTCTGGACGCATAGGCAATCACCCTTCCGTCCTGCATCAAAACCGCTCCAAGGATAACTCTCGAGGCATCACAATAAATTGTATAAGAACCTGAACCCGTAGGCAAAATCAATACCGGAGCTGTAGTCAAAGCTGACTTGAGTTTCTGGAAGCTCTCCTCACAATCCTCAGTCCATCTAAACTGAGAATCCTTCTATGTCAGTCTGGTCATAGGTGCAGAAATAGATGAAAATCCCTCTACGAAGCGGCGGTAATACCCTACCAAACCAAGGAAATTGCGAATCTCAGTAGCTGATAATGGTCTAGGCCAACTCTGCACCACCTCTACCTTCTTCAGATCAACCTGAATACCCTCGATGGACACCACATGCCCCAAGAATTCTACTGAATCAAGCCAGAACTCACACTTTAAAATTTTTGCATACAATCTCTTCTCTATCAAGGTCTGAAGCACAACTCTCAAATGCTGCTCATGATCCTCCCGAGATCGGGAATACACCAAGATATCGTCAATGAACACGATGAAGAAAGAATCCAGATAAGGACGGAATAAACTGTGCATCAAGTGCATAAAGGTTGATAGGGCATTGGTCAGCCCAAATGACATAACCAGAAACTCATAATGACCATATCTAGTCCTGAAAGTAGTCTTCGGGATTTCTGGCCCCCGAATCTTCAACTGATGATAATCGGAACGCAAGTCAATCTTGGAAAATACCTTGGCACCCTGCAACAGATCAAACAAGTCATCTATATGAGGCAAGGGATACCGGTTCTTCACTTTAACTCTGTTCAGCTGCCGATAATCAATACACATACGCATAGAGTCATCCTTCTTCTTCACGAACAACACTGGTGCACCCCAAGGTGATACACTAGGCCTAATAAACCCCTTATCTAGGAGTTCCTAAAGCTGCTCCTTTAATTTCTTTAGCTTCGTTGGTGCCATACGATAAGGTGGAATATAAATAGGCTGGGTTCCTAGCACCAGGTAAATACCAAAATCAATATCCATGTCAGGTGGCATGCCCAACAGGTATGCAGAGAACACGTCCGGAAAGTCACGGACCACAGGAACCGAATCAATAGCGGGAGTCTCACACTGAAATCCCTCAAAAAATCCAGATAAGATAAACACCCCTTCTCAACCATGCGCTGGGCCTTCAGGTAGGAAATCACGCTGCTAGGCATATACTCAGAAGAACCTCTCCACTCAAATCTCGGACATCCCGGCAAAGCTAAGGTCACAGTCTTAGCGTGACAATCAAGAACATCATGACACGGAGATAACCAATCCATGCCCAATATCACATCAAAATCAACCATGCTGAGTAACAGTAGGTCCACTCGGGTCTCCAGACCCCCAATAGGGATCACACACGACCGATACACACAGTCCACAACAACAGTATCACCCACCGGAGTCGACACATGAATAGAGGTAACTAAAGACTCACGGAGAATATCTAGAAAATGGACAAAATATGAAGAAACATAGGAATATGTAGAACCAGGGTCAAATAAGGCCAAAGCATCTCGGCAATAGACTGAGACAATACATGCAATCACTGCCTCGGAGGCCATAGCATCTGGCCTACCTAGAAATGCATACATACGGGCATGACCCCCACCTGCTCGACCTCCCCCTCTAGGGCGGCCTCTAGCTGACTGACTACTATTGCTTGGGTGGGTGGTGAAGTAGCTGGAGCTGAAATCGAGGGATCTATTGAGAAGAACCACCGGGACGATGGGGACACTACCTCCACATGTGCCCAAACTCTCCACACTCAAAACAACTCCCTAGAGCTAGAGGCGGAGACTGATAGAAACCCCCGGCACCAGAATAGCCACTGGAAGACTCATGCATAGAAGAACTCTGAACTGGAGGTGCTCGAGCTACACTCTGAGCTGGGAGGGCACCGAATGAAGTACGGACTGGCTGAGAACCACGGGGGCCATGTCCCATAGATGCACCACTATAAGCTGGGCGTGCTGACTGAAGAGGCCTGAATGAACGGCCTCTACCAGGCTGAAACTTCCCCTTAGAAGGAGCACCACTACAACTGCTCGATCTACGAGGCCTCATGGCCTCCCTCTCCTGGCGGCGAACCGACCCAATATCTCAAGCAATGTCAACAACCTGCTCGAATGTAGCATATGATACTCTCTCCCGGGTCATAAATAGGCGGAGATGATAAGTGAGGCTATCCACGAAACTCCTAACCCTCTCCCTATCAGTAGGGACCAACTCGGTAGCATGATGAGCTAACTCCGAAAACCGCATCTCGTACTGCATCAGTGATAGCTCCCCCTGACGCAGCTGCTCAAAAAGCCTGCACTGCTCCTCCCTGTGTGACTGGGCACATACTTCTCCAAGACGATAGTGGAGAACTGCTTCCAGGTGAGGGGTGATGAACCAACAGTCCTACGCCTCTCAAAAGACTCCCACCAAGTGAAAGCAGCACTAGAAAATTGAAAAGTAGCAAATGAGACCCCACTAGTCTCCAAAATCCTAGCAGTACGCAGCATCTTCTGACACTTATCCAGAAAACCCTGGGCATCCTCGCCCTCAGCACCACTGAATATCGGAGGTTGTAGTCTACTAAACCTCTCCAATCTACGCTGCTCGTCCTCTAGCATAGCCGGAACCACGAAGTCTTGACTGGAGCAATCGGCTGGGCTGGAACCGCCCTCGGTGTTTGCTGGCCCTGAGTAGCCTGCTCAGGTGTCCAAGCAACTGGAGTCTGACTGCATCCCTCGGCTTGAGAAGTAGCGACAACTGCCTGAGAAAGGGTGGTACACACCGTCAAGATCTGGGCCAAGGTCTCCTGAAGACCTGGAATAACAATAGGCACTGCCGGTGCCTGAGCCTGTCCCGCTGGAGTATCTGTGGGGGGAATATGACCTTGAGCAGTAGGGGGATCAACTGGCACTGCCCTGGCTGCTGCACGGGCTGGCCCCTACCTCTACCACGGCCTCGACCGCGGCCTCAACCTCTCGCTGGTCTAGCTGGTGGCTGATCATCCTGATCGGTAGCGCGAGTCCTCACCATCTGTGAGAGAAGGAAACAACAGAAGTTTAGATTTCCAGAATCAACAAAATGGCACGAGAGAATTCAAGAAAAATGAGTATGTTCCTAAGGGTTCCGCAGCCTCTCGAAGATAAGTACAGACATCTCTGTACTGATCCGCAAGACTCTACTAAACCTACTCATGATCGTTGAGTCCTATGTAACCTAGGCTCTGATACCAAATTCTAAACCAGCCGTGATGGTGCCTATCATGGAACTAGGCTAGCCAACAATCATATAATAACAGTTTCTTTCTAAAATCCCAACAATTTTCAACATTTCATAAACGTATATAATTACTGAATCTATTAAGCAAAAAAAATAGTTAAACAGTCCAAAAGAAAACCATTCCCAAGACCCGGAGTCAACATGTCATGAGCATCTAAAGCATATACCAACAAGTCTACTATTATAATAAAAAATCTCCGAACGAATAGCTAGATACAATAAAAGAAGGGAAAAATAGAGATGCTACAGAAGCTGAACAGCCACCTCTATATCCCGAACTCCGGCTTCGCATGGAATAGATGGCTAACACTCGGTAACTGCACACAGGGGTGCAGGGAGTAATGTGAGTATGCCAAATCAGTAGTAATGAGGATAAATCAAGTCTAAGCGTCAAGAAACACATAAAAATCAATATCATCAGTTCAAAATATGCACAGCCTTTCCTTCTAACAGTATATACATAGATATATATCCATCATGCCTTAAAACCAACTTCAGAAAAATCCTTTGAAAAATGTGTTTTTCCAACAATTTCAGAAATAAAAATGACTGAAGGATTTAGTGTAAAAATGGAATAAATCATAAGTAGCCCCTCGGGCAAAACATGAATCATAAATTTCCCCCCGGGCAGGATATCACTCAACACCTCACAGCCACTCAGTATCAGCCCCTTGGGCAATCTCACTATCACTCCTGCCTCCCATTCAGTCATCACTCGGCACTCGACACTCAGCACTCAGTAGGTACCTGCGCTCACTGGGGTGTGTACAGACTCCGGAGGGGCTCCTTCAGCCCAAGCGCTAATATCAAGCCACCTCGTGGCGTATCAGATCCTCACAATACGGACCTCGGTCTCACTCCGTCATAACCTCTCAAAAGCCCCTCGGGCGTATCAGTAAAACAGGGTACTCGACCCAAAACATCATTTTATATCTCAAAATAGTGTAAAAGGCTGAGTTTCGAAAACAGTTAAGCACAATATGACTGAGTGTAAAATATAAATCAATAATGAGGAAATAGCAGTAAAAATCTCCCAAGGGGTCTAAACAAGTCGGCACGAGGCCCCAAACACGGCTTATAGCCCAAATATAGCAATAGTATTTCGAACACAATTTAAACATATGATTTAGAGTAAAATACGCAACTCAATAGTTGTTGCGGAGAGGACCAAGTCCAATCCAAAAATCAGTGCATGCTACATACTCATCATCCGACATGTGCGCCATTCTAAAAATAGTGAGAAATATGAAGTCTGGGGTTTCATACCCTGAGGACAAGATTTAGAACCTTTACTTACCTCTACCGGGCCACAATACTAATCCGCGATGCTCTTACCCCTCAAATTGGCTCCTAATTGCTCTGAATCTAACCAAAAGTAGATTAACATCACTAATATACGCTAAAGGAATAGAACCCAATAGAAAACAATCAATTTGTACAAAATTCTCGAAATTCGGCCAAACCCGAGCCCCGGGCCCATGTCTCGAAATTTGATCAAATTTACACCACTAGAATCCTCGTCTTCCCACGATTCTATACATACCAAGAACACGCAGTACTATAGCAGCATTAACAGTTTGCAAATTTTTTCTTTGAAAATGGCCAACGAAATTAAACACAGTGCAATAACAATAGCAGCAGAATTAACAGTAGCTGAAATGCAGAATTAGCAACTGAACTTCTCTGTTATCTTCTTTCACCTCAAAGTGTTCCCAAATATGAGAGAGTACTTTAGGAGCACGGGGCATGATTGCACTTGAACCTAAAAAAAATATAAATCATAAGTTAGAATATTATTTTTTGATTATAATAAAACAAAACTACAAAAGTATATCACCAAACAAATAGAGTATTAAACTTACCACTCAAGTTTCAAGTTGCAACTATACATCAAACAATGCTAGTAGTGCTTCCATTATTTTCCATATCTAAAGATCATTCGACCAAATATGTCATACAAATAAACAAGTATGATATATTATTTTGAACTAAAATACACAGAAAATATTAAAGCATACCAAGCTCGAGTTCCTCAAGATACTTCAAGTCTTCTTCAACATTAATAGGATTCTTCTCTTCTCTAAGCCAATCTTGAACACAAATAAGAGCTTGCACACATTTAGGAGTCAATGAACTCCTAAATGAATCAAGAATACGGCCATCGGTGCTAAACACGCATTCCGACGCCACACTAGAAATTGGAATGGCCAACACATCACGAGCCAACTTCGAAAGAATAGCAAATCTAGGAGCATGTGTTTTCCACCAACTTAAGATATCAAATTTTTCACTAAAAGGCTTTTGTTCTTCACTAATGTATTTATCCAACACCGATTTAGCACCCCCACTTCAATTGTCTTCCTTTTTTTTCTTCAAGTGAAGCTTCGTCCTTATTAAAGATGCAATTATAACACTTCCACTAGATGTATAAGATGTGTTATTAGATGAAGTAGAACTAGATGGAGATTGAGGACAAGATCCAGTTGAATACTTTATAAGATACTCTTCAAACAAACAATTCATATAATCATACACCTCAGCATTTATTTTCTTCCCCTTTTCCTCCCCAAAAAGTTCTTCAAGTGATCTCTCTACATATTCAAATTTGTTACGTGGATCCAAGACGGAAGCAATAAAAATTATTTTATTCATCTTTTTAGGCTCACCCCAATACTTCTGGAACTTTTCTTGTATCCACTCAACCATTTTTCTCAAATGCTCATCCTCGCTAACTAAACACATTTTCAAATGACAATAAAGTTCAGATACATCCTCAAAATGAGCATTACAAGTGACATAACGTGAACCTGAAAATTTTTTGGTGAGCTCGTGAAATCTTTCAAGAAACTCTATCACATTCCTCACATTCACCCAATCATCAGATTCAACAGGACCTGCACTACTACCATCTTCACAAGAACATTGATAAGCAGAAAATCCATCATCAAAAAGGTGAAACTTGTCAAAGGCCTTCTCAAAGTTTTGTGCCGTATCCAACATCATATAGGTGGAATTACACCTAGTAGGAACATCCAAACACAATGTTTTGGTACATTCTACCTTTAAATATGCACAACACTGTTTAAACTTTTAGGTCCTTGCCGGCGAAGCTCTCACATACCTCACAATATTTCTAACACGTGCGACAGAAGCATCAATTTTTTTTAAACCATCTTGCACAATTAGATTTAATATATGATCCATGCATCTCACATGAAGATGTTTACCACCCATCATATTAGTTTTCCATATATCTAACTTTTTAGACAATTCTTTGACTGTGACATCATTTGAAGAAGCATTGTCCACAATAGTAGTGAATACCTTGTCTAATTTCCAGTCGAGCAAACAATTTGAAATAGCTTTAGCCATCTCTTCACCCTTATGACTAGTGATAGGGAAAAAATTTAGTATTCTTTTATGCAACTTCCAATCCCTATCAATGAAGTGGGCTGTCAAACACATATAATTTATTCTTTGTAATAAAGTCCATGTGTCTGTTGTGAGGCAAACTTTTGGTTGTGCTTCTCTAAAAGACTTTCTTATATTTGCTTCAATTCACCGTAAACTTCATAACAATCCCTTGTTATTGTTTTACGATAAGGAAGACGAAATAGTGGTTGAGTTTTTCTCATAAACTTCATAAAGACTTCATTTTCTACAAAGCTAAATGGTAGTTCATTAATAACTATCATCTCAATTAAGGCCCTCCTAACCATTTCTTGATAAAATTTCCAAAGTGATCCTCCATCATTTGGCGAGATTGAAAATTTAACTTTGTTTGACTATTATCTTTATCAATGTTAGGTGGGTATTCTTTGCATCTAGTCAAATGAGTTCTCAATCTGGTTGTATTCATAGATGAATTAGCAGCATAAGCTTGCTTACAATATCTACACCTTGCTTTACCAACCCCATTTACCTCAAATTTATCAAAATGATTCCAAACGTCGGATCTAGGTTGCATGGCTTTTCTTTTCTTAGAATCTTGAGTATCAATGGTGTTGGTATTGCTATCTTGAGTAATAGGTAAGATTTCACTTGAACCGGCATCACTTACTCTACTTTCATATTCCATCTATACAAATAAGGTAAAGAATTTATTTGTATGGATTCAACCATAGGGCAGTATCTCAGCCTTATAAAAATAACTCATATTACTAATCAGTATCTGGTTTCCCAGAACCAAATTTATCAAATCATAAAGCTTTTGCAGGATGTCATCCAACCAAGATGACTGTTTCAGACAAAATACAGTTTGAATAATAAAATTTAGGAACAGGTTAAACTTTTATTTTCTCTGGCTACACTATAGCTACATTCAAACACTACTTGTTCTATTACGTAAAACTGGAAGCAGAGTTCCATTTAAGAACGTCAGATAAGCTTAACTCAGTTGTAAACATGAATCCAAACTCAAATATGTAAATACCACACCAATTACTAGAATCTCATATAACAAGCTATGTCACTAATTGGGGCTGCCAAGATTTTACGCTAATGATACATTAAAGGATTTTGACTAAAAAAAACATGCAAGCTAAAATATTCTGATAACATATCCTTTCAAAACATGACAAAATATTCTTATAACATATCCAATACAAACGAAAAAAAGGAGTTTCCCTATCATAAAATGAGTAAAGGGAAGATGGAAAAAACTCGCGAACTTGCTATGAAACTGTCAAAGTGTGAAGCACAAAGGAAAATAGTGTACTCAATAAGACTTGCAAAACAAAATGAAGTAAAGTACCTGAAGAAGATTTTGACTACTCCCAAACCCAAGGGCACAATGGCTTAGATCTGGTCTTCATTTTTGGTCTTTGACTCTTCGTTTTGTGCCAGAATTTGTGAAACTATCGGAATGCTAATGCTAAACCCTAAGTCGGAATGAATTTCTGAGGAGTGAGGAGTGGGTCAGTGAGTTGAGTTCCTCTGTTTTCGACTGTAACGACTATTCGTGAGAAGTGAGAACTGCTGAGTCCTGACTGCCTAATGTTAATGCCCTAATTGAATTAGAATAGAGAGTGGGCTTGGGGCTTGGGCAGTTGGGTCGGGGCGCTGGAGACCTGGAGTTGGTTGAAATAGAGTGTAAGTTTCTGGGCTGGGGAGACAGAGCAGAGTCCAACTTAAAAAAAGGCTTTAAAAATTCAGTATTTCGATATACCGAAATTTCAAGATCCTAATACCGAGGACCGTACCATAATACCGAAATACCAAAAATATAATAATGAATTAGACCGAAATACCAAAAATCAAAATACCAAATTAATTTGGTCCGACTCGGAATTCAATTTTTCGGATTTTATGCCCACCCCTAACGTGAGATGATTCTTGAGAAGGCCCGCAGTTCGTGGTATTCAATTCATCCGGGTGTCGCCAAGATGTATCAGGATTTAAGGCAACATTATTAGTGGAGAAGAATGAAGAAAGATATAGTTGAGTATGTGCTCGGTGTTTGAACTGTCAGCAGGTAAAGCACGAGCACAAGAGGCCGAGAAATTTTCTTCAGAGACTTGAATTCCCGAGTGGAAGTGGGAGCGTATTACCATGGATTTTGTTTTTGGGCTCCCACCGACTTTGAAGAAATTTGATGAAGTATGTGTTATTGTGGAAAGACTGACCAAGTTTTCACACTTTATTCCAGTTGTGACTACCTATTTTTTAGAGCATCTGGCTCATATCTATATCAATGAGATTGTTCGTCTTCACGGTGTGCCGATGTCTATTATCTTCCGATCGGGGCATGAGTTAGGTACGCAGGTCGAGTTTGTACATCATTTCACCCCTAGATGGACGGGCAGTCCAAGCGCACTATTTAGATTTTGGAGGATATTTTATGCGCTCGTGTAATAGATTTCTAGGGTTCATGGGATCAGTTATTACCGCTTGCAGAGTTTGCCTACAACAATATCTACCAATCGAGTATTCAAATGGCTCCTTATGACGCCTTATATGGGAGGCAGTATCGTTCTCAAGTTGTTTGGTTTGAGTTGGGAGATTCTGAGTTGTTGGGTACGGAAGATAGAAGAGTTACATTGATCGGAAGGTTACGTACAACACAGTATAGGTAGAAGAGTTATGTTGATCGGAAGGCTCGTGATGTTGCATATATGGTGGGTTAGAAGGTGTTGCTTAGGCTTTCGCCCGTGAAGGATGTGATGAGGTTCGGGAAGAAGGCAAGTTGAGCCCTCGATACATTGGTCCTTTTGAGGTTCTTGAGAGAGGTCGCCTACAAGCTTGCATTACCACTGTTGGATCAAGAAGCTGAATGGTTTTGAAGATTGACAAATGAACTAAGAGTTGAACTAGGTCCATCACTGGAGACATAGACATGTAGAATTAATGGCACGTGAGGTGATGAAAAACAGGATATAAGCACAATCAGTGATATGAAGATATATCTCCTGACCGAAAAGGTTGCAAATTGATAGGGAGATGGACTTCTTATTCAGTAAGAACAGAATCAAGATAGAAGAGGATATAGGGAGTTGAGATCAACTAGAACTCTTTCACCAAGGAAGAGTTTTGTTCGAATTGGAAGAGTTGCATCTGAATTCTAGTGCATCTCCTTTTTCTATTGATCCTATATATTGTCAAGTGTTCTTATTGAACAGGTGTGCACAAACGTAGAAGCAAAACAAGAATTGAGAACAAAATTACCAAAGCAATTTTGTAAGCAGTTAGTGTGAGAATTTCCTGTGCGATTCTGAAGCTACTTGAACCAGCTAGAAGAACTAGTTCCATCTGTTGTCTTTTAGTCTAGTTTATTTGTAGTAGGTGTTTACAAATTGTATCTTTCAACTCTATCTAGAAGCAATTGTAACAGGTACTGAGTGTTCAAGTTATAGTTAACTTGAAGTTTGTCGCAAATAGCTAGAGTTTAGTTTTCCACAAAGGGTTAGAGTTAATCCTTAGGTTTACAAAAGAGTTTATTTTGTAAATGTTGTTTGGCTCGTTGATTTAGTGAAGAGTTTGGAAAATCCTACGGGGAAGTAGGTCGTGGTTTATTCACCTTTTGAGTGTCTGCATTTATTATTCTNTATCTCATCTCAAAAACAAGATTAAGTTCCTATCCAAAGAAAAACTCTCTGAATTATTACTTGAATTCATTGATGATTCTAAAGAAATAAATAAAGAGAACGAACAGCTGTCTAAGGAGTGTGTAATGTTAAAAGCAAAGTTTAAGAACCTGGAACTCAGAGTAACTGAATCTGTGAGTGAAAACACTGCTCTGAAGAACCAGGTTCATCCATTTGAAACAAGTGTCCTAGAGTTAAAATCTGAAAATTTAAAATTGAAACTAGGAACCAGTAAGAAGACAACTGACAACTCTCAACTCATCTTAGAACAAAATGTAGGTAGACTAAAGGATGAGTTGTATAAGAAATATGAGCAGATAAGAGTGTTGAAGGAGGAACTTTGTAAGATTAAGCATGAACTGGAAAGAACATGAAAATGGAATAAATCCTCTGATGCTTTAACATGGCTACAGGAAAATCACAGTAGCAACAGAAGAGGACTTGGCTTTGGGAGTCAACTGCCTAAATGGGATCCCAAAAGCAAGTACCTCACTATTCCTGAGAACAAAAATTTGTACCCACTATGGTAAGACTGATCACTACAAAAGTGAATGCAATGCAAAAGAGCAGGCCAGTCGAGAGAATAAAAGTTTTGTTCGAAGGAAGAATTGGTTACCAAATTGGGCTAAAAGGAGTTTAATTCATCCTTTTGCTTATAGAAAGGAACCCAAACTATTTTGGGTTCCTAAGACTAACCCCTGATTTTCTTTTGTAGATTCAAGTGAAAGGAGGTAGCCAAATATAGTACATGGATAGTGGCTGCTCAAAACATGACTGGTAACAAGGACCAATTCCTTTCACTTCAGGACCTCAAAAGAGGAAATGTCTCCTTTGGAAATTGAAAGAAAGGTGAAATCATTGGGGTTGGTAAGGTAGGTAAGGATGACACTCGTTCCATTGAGAATGTCTACCTAATAGATGTATTGAAATATAGTCTAATCAGTGTGTCACAATTGTGTGACAGAGGTAACTTGGTAGCATTCACTTCTACAAAATGATTTGTAATTAATCTTATCACTGACAAGATTATTTTGCAAGGAAAGAGAGTGAATAATATCTATATCATCGATCTGTCCACTCTGTCAGAAAATGAACTAACGTGTTTAAGTGTGCTGGACAGTGATCCCCTCCTTTGGCACAAAAGACTTGGCCATGCTAGACTGAATCAACTCAACAAATTAGTATCCAAGGACTTAGTGATAGGACTTCCTAACATTAAGTTCAAGAAAGATAAATTTTGTGAGTCTTGTGCAAGGGGGAAGCAGGTAAGATCATCTTTCAAAAGCAAGAAAATGGTAAGTACTACCAGGACGATGGAACTGGTCCATATGGACCCATGTGGTCCTATGAGAACATTAAGCAGAGGTTGACATGTTTACTTCCTTTGTTAGAAAAATACAGAAATAATTAGGAAATCAACTTGCATCAATTAGGTC
>ML436817.1:0-61352 GCA_005239525.1 Nicotiana knightiana | reverse complement strand
CATGCTACATCATAAATAGGTGCATGACTAGACCACTTGTAGAGAAGACTCCCTATGAGTTAATTAAAGGGAGAAAACCCAATATAGCCCATCTTAGGGCTTTTGGCTGTAAGTGCTTTGTGCACAACAATGGCAAGGACTCCCTAGGTAAGTTTGATCCCAGAAGTGATGAGGGAGTATTCTTGGGATATTCTTCACATAGTAAGGCTTATAAAGTGTAACAAAAGAACTATGTGTGTTGGAGAGAGTGTGCATGTTGTTTTTTATGAAACTAACATTCTCTCTGAGAGACAGGAACAAGTAGATGAAGAAATTGGGTTGGTCAGAAACTTAGACCAAACTGGAGCAACACTGGAGGAAGGAACGGGTGATGGAACAGGTTCATCCATCCCAGGCAACATGCCAAGGGGAAGTGAGCAACAAACTAATTTCCAAACCTCATTGGAACCTGTCCCTCTTGTTCCTCAGCAACAAGACACTGTAGGATCTTCAAGTAATACCCAGTTGGTTATAAAACCACACAGATATCAAAGCTCACACCCCATTGAGAACATTATAACTGATCCAACATCTGGAATCAGAATCAAATCCTCTTTGAAAAGTCTGTGTGCGTTTGATGCTTTTCTATCCCTGATTGAACCTAAAAATGTTGCTGAAGCTTTGTAGGATGCAGATTGGGTAAATGCAATGCAAGAAGAACTCAACCAATTTGAAAGGAGTCAAGTTTGGCATCTGGTACCTAGACCCTTTGATAGATCAGTGATTGGCACAAAGTGGGTATTCAGAAACAAACCTGATGAAGATGGAACAGTTACAAGAAACAAGGCAAGATTGGTGGTTCAAGGATACAGTCAGGAGGAAGGAATAGACTATGATGAAACCTTTTCTCGTGTGGCAAGGTTGGAAGCAATTAGGTTCCTCATAGCCTTGCTGCTTACATGGAATTCACCCTTCACAGGATGGATGTCAAGACTGCCTTCCTGAATGGTTATCTCAAGGAAGAAGTGTTTGTAAAGAAGCCTCCGGGGTTTGAAAACAAGGAGAATCTTGATCATGTGTACAAGCTTGACAAAGAACTGTATGGACTCAAACAAGATCCAAGGGCATGGTATGAAAGGCTTTCAAAGTTCCTGCTGGAACATGACTACAAGAGAGGTAAAATTGATAGCACCATATTCTTGAAGGAAAAAGGTAAATATCTCTTGGTATTGCAGATATATGTAGATGACATAATCTTTGGGGAAACTTCTGAAAAGCTAAGTAAAGAATTTGCTAACCTAATGGGGGGTGAATTTGAAATGAGCATGATGGGTGAGCTTAACTTCTTTTTAGGCTTACAAATTAAACAAAATTCAAATGGACTATGATCCATCAGGAAAATATATGAAAGAATTGCTTAAAAGATTTAAAATGGAAGATGCAAAGGAAACTAACACTCCTATTGCAACAGCCACAAAACTAGATGTAGATGAACCTGATTCATCAGTCGATCAAAAGTTGTATAGAGGAATGATTGGTTCATTGTTGTATCTTACTGCCAATAGACCTGACATTGTCTTCAGCGTAGGGCTTTGTGCAAGATTTTAGGCTAATCCAAAGGAATCACACTTAACTGCAGTGAACAGAATCTTGAGATACCTTAAAGGCACCACAGACTTATGTCTTTGGTATCCTAAAGGTAGTAATTTTGATCTTGTGGGATATGCTGATGTTGACTATGCAGGCTTTTTGGTAGATAGAAAGAGCACCTCAGGTATGGCACACTTTTTGGGCTCATGTGTTGTGTCTTGGGCCACTAAGAAACAGAATTCAATAGCTCTATCTACTGTTGAGGCTTAGTACGTGGCTGCAGCCTCATGTTGTGCCCAGTTACTATGGATTAAGCAACAACTGATGGACTTTGGCATAGAGGTTGGATGCATTACTATATTCTGTGATAACACTAGTGCTGTTAGTATTACAAAGAACCCCGTCCATCATAAAAGAACAAAGCACATAGATGTTAGACACCATTTCCTAAGAGACAACTATGAGAAGGGAATGATCTCTATTGAATTCTGTGCAACTGACAAACAAATTGTTGACATATTTACTAAGGCACTAAGTAGAGAGAATTTTGAGAGAAAAATGTTAGAATTAGGGATGATTAAGATTACCTAATTTAACCAATTCAAAACAAAAATGAAAAAAAAATGGGCTAGGAATTCTGAAAGGTGTAAATAATCAGAATAATCGTTGCTCAGTCTCATGCCTTAAAAGGCATACTCTCTTGCTATGTGTTAATATGACTCCTTGGTTACTAATGATGTTTTTCTATTTTTGTAAATTGAGGCTTAATCAAGAGATTCTAACAAGATGAACTCGGTTCATCATTGCTGGTTCATCTGACAGACAAGGTATGTGCTCATCACTATACATATATTGAAATATCAATAGTTACTCACGAGCAGGAATCTATCTATAATAAGCTTTTACAAAATGTAGTACCTATCCCAAATTTGAACCAGTTCCAAAGATTCAAATCAAATTAAAATTTCCTAGATTATAGGGGAGTCATAATCGTCACTTATCACCTGACACTCCTGAACCGATTAGACTCCCACTTGACCAAAATTACACCCGTTGTGTATGTATTAACCAAGCCTTTAAAAACCCATCATCACTTCTCTAATCTTTCACCATTTTTCCTAAAGCCATGATCTTCTACTCAAACACCTTGATCCTGATTTTCTTTAACATAGATCATCACCATGTCTAACACTCCACCTCCTACTACATCCTCCTCAAACACACCTGACTACAGTATCACACTTGAAGATACTGGTTACACCCCATCTCAATCAAATTCTTCCACTCCATCTCAATCACATCCCACCACCCCTTAAAAAAACCATGTTCTGTCTCCTCCAATCACTCTCGTTGTACAACCAAGCCCCAACCCAGAACCCAGGAGAAGACGTGTGAAAATGCTCGCCAGAAAGTCTGTGGCCTCTGGCTCTCTAGCTAGGAAATTGAACCCAAAGCTTCAAGCTAGCCAGGCCCAAGAATCTGAGAACTCCAACGACTCTTTCAAGACCGCCAGGAAGTAGCTGGTTCTTCTGATTCTGAACAGGTAACATCTAAAATTGGGTCTGAGCCAGTCACTTTTGAAAATAGGTTTGTTTTAATTGGGTCTGTAGTGGATGTGGAGATTCCTGATAGGAGAAGAAGAGGCGGTAAAAATAACTTTGAGAGAGAGGGAGAAAGAAGTACTGTGAGGGGAACAGGGGTAGGAGGCACTCCATTGGAAATTTGTGGAACTGTCCTAGTGGTTATTGAAGAAGGTTCCAAGAATTTAGCGGGAAGTAATTCTAGAGAGGCTGCATAAGGGATGGAAAATCTTCAACATGCAACCGATGAACCTGGTTCATCCATTAAGGAAACTTTGGTTGATCTTATGAGAAAGTTAGGGGAGAGTTATAAAACCAAAAAGAAGAAGACACCCAAAACCAAGAAAGAGGCTCCTCTAGTGGAAAGCAAGAAGAGAAAATCCACTCCCTCTGCTGATGCTTCCATTCCTCGAGGTTGCACTACAAGGAGTGAAATTAGGCAGAGTGAAGAGGAGTTGTAGAAACATTTGAGGGAGAGTAGGAGAAATAAAGCTAAAAAGGGGAAGGCAAAAGTGTTTGAGCCCACAGAGGCTGTTGATGTTGAGGAGATGGACCTGGTCCATCAAGAGGGACAAATGGCAGAAGTTGAGATTGAGACACCAAAACCAAATAAGGCCAAGACTTCTTCCAAGAAGTCAGCATCTGCGTTTGCTACACCCTCGACTGTTGCTAGGAGGACTAGGTCTACAAAGAAATCAAAGAAGGCTCAGGTTGATGATGATGAGTGGAGTGGTGATGAAGTAGAGGAGTCTGGTGGAGAGACAGACAAATTGACAAAATTTGGGAAGCGCACGATACTAAAAGGAAGGTTTCTGAAGTATCTTGAAAAATCCGGCATGATTTACCTTGTGGACACTCTGGACATACAGGGCTGGAAGGACATGGTCCTTCAACTAGAAGGCAGGCTCGCCAGAAGTGAGATTGTCGAGTTCATGGAAAATGCAGAAGTCAAGGATGGAAGGTTATCCAGTCAGGTAAAAGGGGTTAAGATATCCTTTGATGCCAAGGAGCTGGGTGAGATTCTTGGGATTCCCGCTGAGGGATATGATGATTATACAAGGTAGAGGTGGCCCAGCTTGGTTGGCCTTCCTTCTGCACTGCAAATCACCAGGAGGTTCAGTGATAATGCTGAAGAAGTGGAACCAAGGGTTGTGTTCAAAAGCGAGATGACACCTCAACACAAAGTGGTTTTTGACTTTTTCAATAAATGCATACTGCCCATGCAAGAGAGGAGGCACATAGCACACTATATGGATTTAGCTCTCATGGAGTGCCTGGACAGTGGATGGAAAATCAACTGGCCCTCTTTCATTATTCAGTTGTTGGACAGGGTGGTAAATGGCTCCAAGGCTCATATATCCCATATGGGTTCATCCTAACGACTATGCTGGCTCACTTCAAAGTGCCCGTGAAGAAAGCAGAAATGGCCACTGTCAAGGACCATTTTGGGAAGAACACGCTTCTGAAATGCGACTATGTTGTGAATGTTCCTGACGATGAACCCGGTTCATCAAGGAAAACGCATGTGAATAGAAAGTTCAAGGTGCTTGTGCATGAAGGTGGGGTTAAGGATGCTGAAATCCTTCACCTGAAGACCCGCCTTACAAAGGTTGAGGCTGCGGGATGCTATCAGATCTGAACTGGCAAATGAAAAGGAGAAGAATGCAGGGATTCTTCAACAAATGCTCTCTCTTCTCCAAGAAAAGAACCCAACCTCCACCCCTTCCCAGCCTTAGGTGTCCAGTGCCGTCCCTCACCCCTCTATGACCCAGTTCAAGAATTTTTTTTTACTATCTTTTGCTCATGATTGTAACTGCTTTTATTTCTTTATGTGTTTAGTGCTTGAACTATGCTCTTATCAATGAACTGTGTTGTTTTTGCTCTTACCTATTTTGTCTCACTTTCCTTGATAGTTTATATTCTTGGTTTACTATTGATGATTAATCCATGTTTGCACTTGCAGTTGCCTCAGTGGCCATGAGTAATTATTATAAATCTGGTAATTCTACCACTTTGTAACTTTTCAATGATGCCAAAAGGGGGAAGATTGTGCTATTTTGAAAATTGTGATATTTATAACCTAATGAACCTGGTTCTTTATGATAAATGCTTAATACTATAAAACGTGTCAATGTTGGATTAAAGTGATTATAGGCCTACACACAGAATTTGTCATCATCAAAAAAGGGGAATTTGTTGGATCAAGAAGCTGAATGGTTTTGAAGATTGCCAAATGAACTCACGGTTGAACCAGGTCCATCACTGGAGACATAGACATGTAGAGTTAATGGCACGTGAGGTGATCACAAATAGGAGATAAGCACAATCAGTGATCTGAAGATATATATCCTGATCGAAAAGGTTGAAAATTGATAGGGAGATGAACTCCTTATTCAGTAAGGACAGAATCAAGATAGAAGAGGATCTAGGGAGTTGAGATCAACTAGAACTCTTCCACCAAGGAAGAGTTGCGTTCGAATTGGAAGAGTTGCATCTGAATTCTAATATATCTCCTTTTCTACTGATCCTATATATTGTCCAGTGTTCTTATTGAACAGGCGCGCACAAACATAGAAGCAAAACAATAATTGAGAACAAAATTACCTAAGCAATTTTGTAAGTAGTTCGTGTGAGAATTTCCTATGCGATTCTGAAGCTACTTGAACCAGCTAGAAGAACCAGTTCCATCTGTTGTCTTTTAGTCTAGCTTATTTGTAGTAAGTGTTTACAAATTGTATCTTTCAGCTCTATCTAGAAGCAATTGTAACAGGTACTGAGTGTTCAAGTTATAGTTAACTTGAAGTTTATCGCAAATAGCTAGAGGCTAGTTTGTTACAAAGGGTTAGAGTTAATCCTTAGATTTACAAAAGAGTTTATTTTGTAAATGATGTTTTGCTCATTGATTTAGTGAAGAGTTTGGGAAAATCCTACTGGGAAGTAGGTCATGGTTTTTTCACCTTTTGAGCCAGGTGTTTTCCACGTAAAATTGATGTGTTCTTTAAATTCTGCATTTATTATTCCGCAAACTGTAGGAGTTGGAACACATAGAAGAACCCGGTCCTTTTATAATTACTGCACGCAAAAATTGGTCACCACACAAATCCCCCCCCCCCCTCTTGTGTGGTATTGACATAGATAAACATCAACCACCTAGTCTATCGGGTGTTCACCTAGTGTGTCATAGAAACGGAGAAAGCAGGGCTTGGCAGTGGTCGCAGATACGGATGAGGAGCTGCAATTTCAGAAGCACAGATACGCTTGGTAGTCCGTAGAAGCGGATCTTTACTGGAGCTGGAAGGAGCGCAAGTGCGAGGCTTCTTCTGTATCTAGGTGTCCGCAGATGCGGGCGTGTGAGCGCAGATGCGAGAATAGAGGGAAGGCTGGATTATCACAGATGCGAAGGTTGGACCTCAGAAGCAGTGTCGCAGATGCGACCATATTGACCGCAGGTGCAGTTTTGGTGGACAAATTTTATATTTTAAGGGTTTCGTGGTTTTACTCATTTGGAGAGATTAGGGGCTCGACTAAGGGTAGTTTTTGTGAGGGATTTTGCTACATTGAAGAGGTAAGTGAAGATTCATAATTTTTATTGATAAATATTGATTACCCATTGATTATTCCACCTAGTTTATGTGATTTTGAAGTGAAGTTGGGGATTTTAGACTATATTGTTGGAGAGTAATATTTGAGGATTTGGGGGTCGAATTGTGGATGAATTGGACGAAAATAGTATGGTTGGACTCATAATTGAATAGGTGTTCAGAATTTGTGAATTTTGTCGGGTTTTGGGGTGCAAGCCCGGGGTTGACTTTTTGATTATGATTAAAGACTTTAGCTTTATCGTTTAATATTGTTTCCTATTTCTATTATTGATGGTATGGAGTTATTTATGACTAGATTCAAGTCGTTCAGAGGCCGACTCGCGAGGCAAGGGCTTGTTGGAGTATTAAGTGTCGCGCTTTGAGGTAAGTAACATTTATAAACTTGGAATTGAGGGTATTTATCCCTGGGAAACATGTTAGTTGTGATGTGTTGGGGTGATGCACATGATAGGTGACGGGCGTGTGGGCGTGCCGCGGGTAATCATACTCTGGGTTGTCTATTGGACTATGTCGCTATCATGTCTTGTTTCGTTCGTGCTTTTCCTACTTGTTAGATTACTTGAGTCATGATTCATGCTAGAAATCATATTTAGGCTAAGTGGTTATTTAATTGAGACCTGACGAGGATTTTATGTTATTTTTTGGGTTATCTGATTTAACTGTGTGTTTACACTCAGCTATGATTCTTCATTGGCATGTCATATCTTGTTCTTTGTATATCATTCATTGTTACATCGCATGTTATCCTTGTTTTTACATATGTGAAGTTTTTGGGCTGAGTGATACGAGATTGTCAGCCCTTGAGACTTGAGAGATTAATGACTAATTTAGGCCTTAGAGTCGTGTTGTGAGTGATATTATGGATCTGACTGCATGTCGCAGCAGGCCATATTGGATTTTATTATTATTATTATTATTATTATTATTATTATTATTATTATTATTATTATTATTATTAGGTGGATTGGGTTGCACGTAGCAGCAGGCTTTATTGGCTTTTGATTACCGTTTGGGCAGGATCCGCCCCTCTAGAGTATGACATACCAACAGTGACCGCAGGCACAGTGATATATATACACGTGCTTTAGTGAGGGGCATTGATGCCAGGTACCCCTACAGTGCTGAGTGGTTTTGTGTGTGTGATGAGTGGGCATTTGAGACAGACAGTTTGAGTATACTGAGAGTGATAATACTTGGGAATATCACTGTGAAATCATTCATTTGACATGCATACTTGACACATAGGCATAGAGATGTACCATTCCTTAGCTAGCTGTAATTAACATGTTCCTACGAGTGTTTGGTTTTAATTGTTAAACTTGAAAGCATGTCTAAATTTCTATAAAAATGAACTAGCCGATTATGAAAATTTCTTTGAGTTATTTATTGTTATTTTCATCATTATATTTGTGTTGTCATGATATCGAATTCAGATTGTTTTCTTCTGAGCTCGATATTGTTTTCAGCCAAAGGTTAGTTTTGTTATTCATTGAGTACATTGGACTGGTTGTACTCATACTACACTCTGCACTTCATGTGAAGATCCAGGTACATTTGGATGTTGTGATTGCTAGATTCGTGTTGGTGCCAGTATCCAAAGACTTCGAGGTAGCTGCTATGTCTGCAGACCTTGACTCTCTTTCCTTTATTTTTCTTATTACTATTCTATTATCCAGACAGTTGTACTATGGATTTGGTTTAATCAGTAGTGTTCAGGTGCTCGTTGACACTATATTTTGGGGATGGTTGTATCAGTATTGTTACTATTTCATTAGATCGTTATGATATTTTTACTACTAAGTTTCTTAAACCATGTTTATCAAAATGCTTAGTTATTTTCTGATAGTTAGTTACCAAAATGCTCCAGTGGGAGTTGGCTCATGATAGTTATGTTGTTGTGTTTTTGGCACATGTGGTCCTATTGAGTGTATTGTCCGGGTGTTTGCACAAGGTTTCTATCGTGCTATCATTATTATTGAAATTGCACATGCGGCGAGACAAGGGGAGATATATATATATATATATATATATATATATGTGTGTGTGTGTGTGTGTGTGTGTGTGTGTGTGTGTGTATCTATGGTTTGCGCATGTGGCAAGACAAGATGGGATAATTATGGATGCATGTTTGGCGAGACAAGGTGGGAATTTACATTATTGTTGCGCATGCGATAAGACAAGGGGGATGTGTCAGGGATGATATGTGATGGCGTAGGGGAATTTTATTGATGATATTCGTATGGTGGTGTGACTTCCTTGTGTGTGTCATGCATATTACGTGATTTGTTGTGTTGTTTCCAATGTGCTACTCGGTTTCTCTGATTTTACCTGTTAACTTGAGCTGTGATAGTACACTTGCACATGCCACACTATAACATGTCATATATACTAGTCCAAGAGTATGAATCTTGATGTTCATTTATCATGTTCATGTATTATTGTATATATGCTTTCTGTGCGTGGATTGAACTGGTGGCACGTGAATGTTCCATGTAGCACGTGAATTGTCCATGCAGATCATAGATATTGATGTTATTGGCACGTGAGTTGTCTGTGCGGATATGAGATATTGTTACTTTTGGCACATGAGTTGTCCGTGCGGATATGAGATATTGTTACTATTGACACATGAGTTTTCCATTCAGATCATTGTTATTATCGTGTTGGCATGTATCACCTTTAAATTTTCTCATTTATATTAAATTCTGCTTCATAAGATCATGCTTAATTGGTTTAACTATTGTAAGTAATCGGCTTACCTAGTATTAGAGACTAGGTGCCATCGGGATCCTTAAGGTAGGATATTGGGTCGTGACAAGTTGGCATCAGAGCTCTAGGTTCATAGGTTCTACAAGTCATGAGCAAGTTTAGTAAAGTCTTGCGTATCTGTACATAGACGTTTGTACTTATCTTCGAGAGGCTACATAACTATTAGGAAATTCCACTTCATTCATTCCTTATAGTGCAACATTGATTTAGCTCGAAGCGTATATCTCATATTCCTTTATATCCACCCGTACATGATGTTGTGCACTCGATATCAGCTATGCACTGATGGTCTGTGATGTTGCGGATGGGCTACACAAGGGATATGGATGCTTAATCATTGTCTCGAGGTATTGTCAGCTGAGGGTGCAGATGTATTAGTGGATCTTTCAGTAATTCACATGTGGGGTGTAGTGGGTTCTGGTATCTTGCTGGTGAGTATGAACTTGGGCGGATTTGATTGATTGCCTAGTTGCGGTGATCGTGGTAGGGTCATGGAGAATGTTTAGTGGAGGCTAGTCGGCAGTATTAGAGGTTATGTGTTTTATATGGGACTAATATTCAGTGGAAGGTACATATTATCATTCGAGGCACTTGAGGAAGTGGGCTTGACTGTCACGAGGTTGGATATGCGCTCACTAGATGATTTGGGGTATCATATGATTTGTGCTATAAGATCTTATGAAGGTCGGTATTGTGTATCATCGTATGTTGTGTCTTATGGCTTCGCGCCAAATGGGGACTCCTCTATCGATGATCAGATTGCATGGTCATGTGTTATAGTAGTTTTGGTGTGAGGTATACATGTGCTATAGGAGGATTCTCCGAGATTTTATATGGCTAAGATCTGAGGTTTGCATGGGTTAGTGCTGAGACTTGCAGTATTTTTGTGCCATTATTAATTCTACATTTCAGTATATGAGAGGTTACAGAAACAACTTCAGATTCGTAGAATGGTCTCTTTAGAGTGGGTATCTCAGTTGTGGCATTATTGGGTGCTTTAGAAAAAATATAGTGGTCAGTGGGCATTCGGAGATTATCTACCTATTTTGGGAGGATCATAATTTATTTGAAGGCCATGGGTAGGCCTAACAAGAATGTGTGTTCTACGTCGAGTCGAATCTGGTTACTCAACACAACTATTGTTGAGGGTGGTATCATCGGTTGGAGTTGATCTTATTCGTGTTCTGATGTGTTCCATGTGTTACTCTTCTATGCCACGATGAGTTGTGAGACTGTTGACTATTTGCACATGGTACAATTCCGTTTGGGTATTTTGGCAAATTCAAGCGAGAGGGTTCTTGGGGTGTTGAATGGTTTATTATACCTTGGTTATGGTCTTCCTTTTTATAGAATATAGTGATGTATGTATCCCCTTGGTTATGGTTATGCTCTTCGCCTGTTTGCTGTTGATATGCATATGGTTGTTGATTTTGAGCCTCATGGCTCAACATATTCTCTGTGGACCGGTGTATGGATTGGGTCATGCATCACAGCGGAGTTATGTTTGGATATGTTCTTTTATGCTTTTTCGTGTGTTTTGTTTCTCCTTTGTGAGATGGGTTCATGGAATTTCTCTTCATGGTGATATATGTTGAGCTTGCGGGGTGGTTTTCTCATGTATTTCTCTTTCCATATTCAGTCATATTTGAGTTGTGCTTATTGGATCCGGATTGTGACGTATGTGTCCAGGTGGCGTTTGTTGCAGCCTAAAGGTCGGGTGAGTGGTTACATCTTTTCACATATCCCTTAACACATTATTAGTGTGGTGAAGGTTTGAAACAATGTTCTAGTCGATATGAGACTATTTACCGGTACTAGGTTTGGTGATGGGCAATTATTATGGTCAGAGTTGTTGCTATAGGCACATAGGTAATGTGTTGCATCATGTGGTTATACCTTGTGAGAATACTTATGATTTGTTGCAGCTAGTTAAGGTTGATACATATTGTTTATGTGAGAATCGTGTTTTTGGTCGATGTTGAAATTTGGTTCTAATGCTTATCAGTATGAGTGGAACGAATAATCTTTAGTCGTGATGGTGTTGTCGGTCTTATGGGGTCAATGTGACGTGGGATCACCTGTGTGCATTTGTATGATGTATTTATACAGTGATTTGATGGCCTGGGAGCGAATCTTGGCACGTTCGAGGACGAATGCGTGTTTAAGTGGGGGAGAATGTAATGACCAGACCGGTCGTTTTGGGCTTTAACGTTCTGTTTGGTGGTTTAAGGTCTTGATTAGCTTCATATTACGTATTATGACTTGCGTGTATGGTCAGTTTTGGTTTTCGAGCAATTCGGGATTTATTCGGAAGAATGATTCTTATTGTAGAAGCCTTAAGTTGGAAGAGTTGACTAAGTTTGACTTTTGGGTATTTGATATCAGATCAAAATTTTGATGGTTCCATTAGGTCCGGATGGTGATTTTGGACTTAGGCGTATTCCTGAAATTAGATTCGGAAGTTCCTACTTGATTTGGTACTTATTGGCGAAAGTTGACAATTTAAAGGTTTAAAATTTTCCTATGTTTGACCATGATTATCGGGTTCGGATTTTGGTTTCTAGACTTCGAATAGGTCTGTTTGTTGTTTGTGACTTGTCTGCAAAATTTGGTGTCATTTCAAGTTCGTTTGATAGGAATTAGACACGTGGTTGTATTTTTTGAAGTTCTTAAGTTTCCTTATAATTTTATGTGTTTTGGTGTTCTATTCATGATTTTGGATGTTATTTTGGTGATTTGATCACACGAGCGAGTTTGTACGATGTTTCTTGACTTGTGTGAGTGTTTGGTGTGGAGCCCCGATGGTTCAGGTGAGTTTCAAACGCATTTCAGAGTGTTTGAAAGGTTCAGATTTTTACTAGTGTTCAGGTCTCGAATTTGGGAGGAGTTGGCCACATTTGCAACCATCACTTTTGCAAGATCATTCTCGCTTTTGCGATTCTAGGTTACTGGGGAAGGGACCTCACATTTGCGAGGATTATATCGCATTTACAAATTATGGAGGTTTGCTTCTACGAGATGAAGGCCGCATTTCTGATGAGGTTGTGGTCTGACAAGCTTCGCATTTGCGAAGCCACCCTTGCAAATGCGATAAAGGCCTGGGCTGAGGGAAGGTCATTTTGTGACCAACTGGCCGCTTTTTCAAAAAGCCTATGCTCGCATTTACGACATTTCTGTCACTTTTGCGACGGGTTCAGAACTTTTCAAGTTTCACTTTTGCGAAGGCTTCACCGCTTTTGCGAGGGTTTGCATTTTCCAAGTAGCAAATGCGACATCTTCACCTATTTATATGTTTTGTATTACGGAACTTAGCTTCATTTTATCACTTTTTGAGACCTAGACTCGGTGGGAGGCGATTTTGGGGAGAGATTTTCATACCGAAAAAGAAATAGAAGCGCATTGCGATGGACTTTGTTGTAGGCTTCCCATGGACCTTGAGGAAGTATGACGTTTTCTGGGTTATTGTGGACCGGTTGACGAAGTCCGCACACTTCATTCTGGTGATGACTTTCTATTTTTCAGAAGGGTTGGCTCAAATTTACATCCAAGAGATCATTTGCTGCATGATGTGCCCATTTCTATCATTTCAAATTAGGGCTCGCAGTTCACTTCACATTTTTGGAGAGCTATGCAGCATGAGTTGAGAACACGGATCGAGCTGAGTACCATATTTCACCCTCAGATGGACGGACAGTTCGAGAACACCATTCAGATTTCAGAGGATATGTTGTGGGCATGCTCTATTGATTTTGGGGGTCAGTTGGACCTGTTTCTACCACTAGCGGAGTTTGCCTATAACAACATCTATCAGCCAAGAGTCCAAATGGCTCCGTACGAGGCCTTATATGGGATGCGATTTCATTCTCCGATTGGTTGGACTAACCCGGTAAGGCTAGATTGTTGGGCACAAATTTGGTTAGTGATGCTTTGGAGTTGGTGAAAGTGATTTGAGAGCGGATTCATACAGCTCAGTCCCGGCAAAAGACTTATACGGACCGAAAGGTTTGATATGTGGCTTATATGGAAGGTGAGAAGGTTCTTCTTCGAGTGTTTCCTATGAAGAGCATGATGAAATTTATGAAGAAGGGAAAGTTGAGCCCGAGGTTTATTGACCTGTTTGAGGTCTTGGAGAGAGCTGGGGAGGTTACGTACAAGCTCGTATGGCCTCCTAGTCTAGCAGGAGTACATCCGATATTTCACGTCTCCATGCTACGGAAGTACCATGAAGATAAGTCACATGTTTCAAACTTGAGCATGGTAGATCTTGATGAGAATTTGACCTATGAGGAAGAGCAGATGTCTATTCTAGACCAGCAAGTTCGAAAGTTGAGATATAAAAGTTTTCTTTCTGTGAAAGTGCGTTGGAGAGGTCAGCCAATTGAGGAGGCTACTTGGGAGTCCGAGTCTGATATGTGGAGTAGATACACATACCTTTTTACGAGTCCAGGTACATTCCTATGTCCATTCGAGGAAGAACATTTCTTTTGGTTGCACATCTTCCACAACATTCACTTTCTTTGTTTGGATTTCAGTGAACATTCTTGTCAAAGCATTGACATTGTAGCAATCCCGGCAGTTACTTGATCTCTTTCTTGATTCTCCTTAATCATGTTGGTCAAAGAAGGAGTACCATATGAGATTCCACCCATGGTGTCTTCCGAGTGCCAAGCTTGTTTGTGTTTGGCAATCTTGCCGAGGATTTAAGTGACCCTTGCAAATGTTTTATCCATGAATGATTCGTTCGTTGCATTTTTGTCTATGAATTGATTCATAGGATCCAAGCCCATGTAAAAATTCTCCAAAGAAAATAGTTTTCGGAAAACCAATGATTCAGTGATCTCACCAAATATAGCTTGAATCCAGACCATGCTTCATATAGGTGTTCCCCCGGTAATTGCTTGAAAAAGGAATTTTCCCGAAGTTCGTATCTCTTGCTTTATCGGAACCATTTTGCTAGGAAATCTCTCAAATGTTCGGCCCAAGTGTGGATGGAGTTAGGAGATAGATTTTGGATCCATTGTCTTGCCTCTCCGACTAAAGAGTATTTGAACACCCTCAACCTTAGGGCGTCCTCCTAGACACGATTCTACTTATGCATTGCACACACACCCAAGAAGTTTCTGAGATGTTGTGTCAGATCATCGTCGGTGGAATTTCAAAAGAACCCCTCCACATTTAGAATTAGGATTAGACTATGTTCCACTTTGAAGGTAGCAGCATCAATTCTAGGAGGGATAATGGCATTTTTACCTCAATATACTCATCTATAGAAAACACATTCTCTTCTAACGGCTCGCCCATTCTTACCTAATGACACCAAGCAAAGCAAGCAAAGTGTGCTGGAATAGAAGAAGACGTAAAGTAAATCACACACTAGTTAGTAATTTCAAAATTGTATTCCCCGAGAACGGCGCCAAAATTTGATACACTCAAATTACACCTATATAAATGGTGTAAGGAGGTCGATGTCAAATATAATAATGCAACGAGGTTGGGATAGAATCACACGTGGAAAAGGTGTGAAAAGGTTACTTGAATAGTGTGTAACTTGTCTTAATCTGTAATTCTACTGCGTTAGGTTGGAAAGAGTTTTGTAATTGTGAATTGTTCAGAAAAGCTATATTGTTAAGAGAATTGATTACTTTGATTAAAAAAACAAGTTTGTGTCCCCGTCAGTGGAATGTAATGCTATCGGTGTTAATATGATATATTCCTAATGGGAGGTCCTTAGATATGCAAATTCTTCCTAAATGACTACCCAATATTTTCCAATAATTAGGTAATAATTCCTCTTTATGATTTTTCCAAATACAAAAGAGTTACAATTAAGAACAACAAATTTATGCCAAGTAGAACACATTTATTCCTAAGTGATTCTATTAAACAAGGTTTAATGCCTTGAGTTCTTGCTATTCAATTCTCCCAAACCCTAAGTCACTTTTCCAAGTAAAAGATAGAGTAAAATGGCAGTAGTTAATGTTTGCAAACAATAATGGATTGTTCACAACAAGATCTTGTTACCAACTCTTAGAGGATGAAGGTAATAAAGAAACAAGTCAATTTAAGTGGATCTAGAAAATACACTGTCCAAATAAGTTAAAATTCTTCTTATGGCAATGCAACCATAATAGGCTCCCTTGTCATTACTACCTAAAGCATATTGGCATCAACATAGATCCCATTTGTCCTGCATGCAAAAAACTTCCGGAGACTATTAGGCACATCTTTATGGAATGCCATATAGTCACCAATCTATGGAACCTTCTAAAAATCAATACCTCGACCTTGGGTGATAACTGGTTGTTATCCTTAAAAAATATTCAGAGCCATCCCAACAACCTTAAAGTTCCTTGGGACAGTCTATTGGCATTCATCCTATGGGGTATATGGATTAATAGGAATAGCAACAACATCAACAATAACAATTATCCTACAAGATGGTCCAACATCATGAAGCTGGCATTGGAATACAACCTCGTNGGGGGGGGGGGGGGGGGGGAGGGGTTCAGAAACAACAAAGGGAAATGGATCGTAGGGTTTCAAAAAACAAACCATCCACTCTCTCCACTCCATGCAGAAATACAGGCGATTTGCGAGGGACTACAAATTGCAATGGATCAAAATCTTTTTCCACTGGAAACTGAAACAGATTTCGTTGATGCAATTCTAGCCATTAATCATGGCCATACTACTTTATCTAATATTGTGACTTTTTGCAGATCATTGATGCTCCATCTGAAGCCCCAACTACTAATGCGCCATAACTTTCACCAAGGGAATCAAGTAGCGCATCTGCTGGCTAAGGATGCGAGCAAGAAGGACCAGAAGGAGCTATCCACTACCTCAACTATGCTACATGCAGCTCCTCCAGATTTTGTGCAACAGCAACTACTCAGGGATGTAGGAGGAGTCTGCCTCTACAAGAAGTCATTAGAAAAATCGGCTTGTAATAGGCCAAAAGCACTAGGAAATCTTAACATTACTGACTGTAGTCCACAAATATATGGTGATGTTTGCTCAGCTTGTACGAACATTAACTAGTTTTATATATATAATATATCCCTATTATAAAAAAAACCATCAACCATAAATGAAGCATGAGAAATGAATAGAAATCAACCAACCATTATATATATTCAATGATAAACACCCATTAACATTGCACCCACTTAGGATCCACAACCAAAGTATTTAAAGTTAGCTACTCATACTAGAATACAAGAACAAAGCAATAAATAAAGTCATAAAATCTTACATTAGGACTAAGTATTGAAATCTCTCTCGAAATCTCCAAAATAAGTGGTGTTTTCAATTCTCTAAGTGTATCCTCCTTTTCAGAAAAGATGTCCCACAAAAACCCTATTCATTCTATTTATAGTGGCCCAAAATACGCGGATAAAATTTGACAAAAATGATCCTTCAAATTAAGTCTGCGACCTCGGAATGAGATGCGGAACATATTTGCGGTCCGAAAATCTTCATTCACGCCGTAGATCTGATCACCAAGATTTTTCAGTTCTCCCTCACATATTGATTATGCGGTCTGCATACTGATTTCGCGACCGCATAGTGTATCGTGGATTCATATTCACTAGAGGCCCTCTTTCATTTGTATGGCAACTTTGCGGTTCGCATATGAGTTTTTCAACAGCATATTTGACTCTTTGATACTGGGATGGCATGGTTATGTCTATGATGGGTCTGCGGTCCGCACATCACTTTTGTGGTCACAGACCTATCGTATATATGCCTTCTTCATGGGTTTTTGTCATCTTTATCATGTTCTTGGTTCTTCAAGTTTGTTTTCCTACAAGACACCAAAACTACATAAGAAATGACTTACAATGATTTTAAAGATGAGCTAAAGTTTATGTAATTAGTATCAAAAGTGCCACATTTCTACGGCACATCAACCTTGCTAGTGGAATGGCCAAGAGTCCCTATCCACTACAATAGAGGCAACTACGGCATGGCTAATATCACAGTATTAGCATGACAATACAAAATAGCATGATAAGGTGACAACCAATACATGCCCAAAATCACGTCAAAATCCACCATATCAAGTAATAGAACAGCTACCTTAGTCTCATAGCTCCCGATAGTGACCAAACAAACAGGATATACCCTGTCTACCACAAAAGAGTCCCCAACAAACACATAAATAGGTGCACTCAAATAATCACGAGACATATCCAAATATGAAGCAAAATAGGATGACACACATGAATACGTGCAACCCGAATCAAATAGAACCGATGCATCTCTATGGCAAACTAGAACAATACATGTGATGACTGCATCCGACGACTCTGACTTAGGTCTAGCTGGGAAAGCAAATTTGGGTTGAGCCCCACCACTATGACCTCCGACTCTTGGACGACCTCTAACTAGATGGCCTCCACGTCTAACGGTCTGACCACAACCTTGGGCTGCTTGACCCCCCTTCTAGCTGGCTGAGCGGGTGGTGGAGAAATCGGTTCCAGAATCATGGAACTAGTTCCCTTGTATGCTCTACTACTAATCTAGGACAATACCTCCTTATATGACCTGTGTCACCGAACTCAAAGCATCCCCACGGCTGGCGTAACTACTGAGTCTGAAACAATCCCTGACGGTCGTAGTAACTCTGTTTTAGTGGTGCACTAATAGGAGCTGAAGTTGTGCTGAATACTGGCTGCTCGGGATGAGACCCATAAGAAACACGACTACCCGAAGCACCATGTGTTACCTGAAGGATGGCCTCTACTAAATGAACCCATGCCCCAGATGAGGCATCCCTGAAACTATCGGAATGACAAGGCCTTTTATCATATTCCACCTCTCTGCCCTGACTACAAATCCTCTCGATCCATTTAGCAATATCTACAACCCAGTTGAAAGAAATATCTTCCTCAGTCTCTCTGGCCATCTTTAGCCTAATACCATAAGTAAGGCCATCTAAAAATATCCTCACCCTATCCCTCTCAGTAGGGATCAAGATAGCTCCATGGCGGGATAAATCCAAAAATGTGGTCTCATACTAGGTAACAGTCATGCTACCCTGGTGGAGGCACTCAAACTGGCTGCGTAGATCCTCTCTCTGAGTAAAAGGAATGAAATTCTCCAAGAATAGATTTGAGAACTGATCCCAAGTGAGTAGAGGTGAACCTGCTGGCCTACCCCGAACATAATCCTTCCACCATCTCTTGGCAGAACCAGTCATCTGAAATACCACGAAGTCAACTCCATTGGACTCCACTATATTTATGTTGTGCAACACCTCATGGAAACGGTCCAAGAAATCTTGTGGGTCCTTAGAAGGTGTACCACCAAAATGAATAGGGAATATCTTGGTAAACATGTCCAACCTCTTCAACCCCTCTATCGACGTAGTGGGTCTCTCCCCGGATTGTGTAGCAATAATAGGCTGAACTACTCTAACTACTAGAACTGACGGAGTCTGGATATATGGGAGCCATCTAATTTGGAGTGTGAGTAGCGGGAGTCTGGGCTCCTTCCCCATACTGAGAGACGGCTGGTACTACAGGAAATACACCAGCCTGGGCCACGCTCTCCTTAAGACCCACCAGGCGGACTAGGGCATCCTGAAGTATAGGGTGGATATGAACCCTTCAAGGACCTGAGCTAGTCCAACTGGTACGACTGGAGCATGGATCTCCTCCTTATTCTCGATCTGAGGCTCTGCAATAGGTGTTGTTGCACGGGCTCTAGGTTGAGCTCTCGTTATGCCTTGGCCTCTACCCCTAGTAGTGGATGCAACTTTGGGATCCAGCTCTTTCTTGGCAGTGAATGTTGTGCGTGTCCTCACCATCTGTGAGAGAGCAAGAATAGAATGATTCAAACTTCAGTGATAGAATAAAGTCGCACGATTAAGAAAGAAAGAAGTTCCAAAAGCTCTATAGCCTCTAGAAAATAAGTACAGACGTCTCCGTACCGATCCTCCAGACTGTATTAAGCTTGCTCATGAATCGTGATACCTAAGCAATAGCTTTTCACGACCCAAAATCCCAACCACAAGGCCGTGTGGCACCTAACATCCGCTTTCCAGGCAAGCCAACGTTAGCTAAATAATTAACCAATTTTAACATTTTCAAAAAAGAATAATGACAATTAATGATTGATAAACTCAGAAATACATTAAATGATTACATATCCAATGCAGTCTAAATTACTCACAGAAATTCGAAGTCACAAGTGCATGAGCGACTAGAATACTATGAATATGGTATGAAATGAAATACAACTGTCCGAAACTAGATAAAAAGTAAAACATGATAGAAGGTCACTTCAGGGACTGCGAATACCGAGCAGCTCTACCTCAAGTTTCTTATAGAAGTTGGATTCGAGCAGCCTCCTCTACGCTCTGCTAGGACCAACACAGGGATCTACACAAGAAGTGCAAAAGTATAATATGAGTAAAACCGACCTCACGTTCTGTAAGTGTCGAGCCTAACTTCGACGAAGTAGTGATGAGGCTATGATAAGACACTCACTATAAACATGTATGAGTAATAATAAAAGACAACAGGAATTTAAAGAGGCACCAAACTCATAAGAACGGGACATGAAGGTCAACTAATAGAGGGCCCCAAAATAACATCATCTTATAACCTCATATCACAGTACTGAAGTAAATCACTACAACTACAACAGTTACAACACATCATACTCCGTTGTGGCGTGCAACCCGATCCAGCAAGTAACGTAAAGACAAAAAAGGCAAGTACGGACATGAGACAATAAGGATATAAAATTAATACAGGTAGGAATAGGTAACAACTAAATGACAGATAACAACTAAGGTGTGGATAACAAGTAATATCATGTAGCAATCAAAATATGTAACACGATATAACATGGAATAAGTGATGATATGAAGATAAATAACCTAACCCATAGGCTATAACTCATACTGTGTATATACACTCGTCACCTCACATATACATTGTCCCCGCAAATAATTCACGTAGAAAATAAACCAACAAATACTAATTCCCTCAAGTCAAAATTAAACACGACACTTACCTCTTTTCGCAACCAACTCAATACTCAATCACTTCGTTTCCTTTCTAACAAGCCTTCAAACCAACCAAATCTAGCCAAATATTGTTCAAACAATTCAAAATAATCATTAGAAACTACCCACGAATGAAACGGGTTCAATCTTTAGCTAAATTTAAAAAGACAACAAAAGTCAACCCGGGCTAGCTGGGTCAAAATCCAATATTTGGACAAAAATCCAAATACCCGTTCACCCCTGAGCTCGGATATGTAATTTTTTTGGAATCCGACCTTAATTTGAGGTCTAAATCTCAATTAAAATCCCTAAATTTTACCCAAAAATCCTAATTTCTACCAAGAAATTCTTAGATTTGATGTTAAAAATTCATGAAAAGTAATGGTAATTGATTGAAAACTAGTTAAAGTTACTTACCAATGATTTTGGGAAGAAAAGCTCTCAAGAAAATTGCCTCTAGAGTGTTTAGGGTTGAATAGAGTGAAATGAGATAAATCCCAACTTGCCCCTCTTTACCTAGCTACAGATGTCACATTTGCGAACATTTTTCGCAAATGCAATGTCTGCAAATGCGACACACTGGTCGCAAATGTGAATAGTGCATCAAATGCACAGGCATCACAAATTAGATAGAACCTCTCATTTGCGAATGAACCCCCCTCGCATACTCGAGCCAAGCTCCACAAATGCGAAGCTTCCCAACACTATACTGTGTTGCAAATTCAATTCTAGAGTCGCAAAGTCGAACATAGCAACCCTCATAAAAGCGGCTCATTCTTCACAAATGCGAAGAACCAACCCCCAACCCATGCTCGCAAATGTGATCACTTGACCGCAAATACGAAGAACCAGCCCCCAGCCCATGCTCGCAAATGTGATCACTTGACCGCAAATGCGAGCCAACAATAACAACATACCTAGTAAAATCCCACTAGTGGGGTTTGGGGAGGATAGAGTGTACGCGGACCTTATCCCTAGACCGCAAATGCAAGCTAGATCTCCCAAATGCGAGATCTACAACTGAACACTGATCACGCCCAAAATCACACCACAAATAGGTAATGAGGTGGTCCGTACACTAATAAAACCCAACGTAGGTCGGGATAGAATCCACAGGGAGTTAGAATTGGTATTAGGTATATATTTAGTGTAATTGTATGATATGACCTAGATTACTCTTCCAAATTCTTATTTGTTGTTTCTACTTCTACTTTGAGCTATTTATTTCAATTATAAAACTAATAGACAATATTTTTGGTTGTGGTTATTTTTCAAATGATAAAAGGATCTAGGGTTGCGACTTTCACCTAGTTGGTCACCTAACGGATTTAAAGCTTTAGGTCATGTTTGGTTGATCGGGATACATTATAGAAACCAACCTCAATTACACACTCTATACCTCTCGATAGTTTGAGTGACTTTGCCCAATTTGGCTTTCTCAAGTCCAAATGGATGTTTCCAAAGAAAGTGATAAATGCTCTAGTTGGGTCTTACTATTTCTAGGTTCAACCTTTTAATTGGGGCTATCAATTGAGTTCACCCCAATTCTTAATTAGCCGAGCTTTCCTAGATTTAGTCTCTCTTTCTCAAGTAGAGACTAGTTCAAATAGGGATGAATCAATATTTGCAACCATTAATTCTAGAATTTACGCAAGAATAAGGCTAAATAACATATACCCAATCTTAAACAAGTACTAAATCAATACCCCATCAAGTACCCATACTAGGGTTGGATCACAACCATGCTAAGGGTTTAGCTACTCATAGAAAATGAAGAAATAACAGAAGAAATTAAGATAGAATGCATAATAATTAATTATGGAAAGAAAATCTATTGTTTAGAAACTAATCTAGTACAAAATTACTCAAAATGGTAAAGAAAACAGCTCAGGTGCTCTACACATATCCAACTTAAACTAAAAATGACAAAAACTTCTATTTATACTAAGCTGAAAATATCTGACAAAAATGCCGCTAGGGAGGTTGTGCGGCCATATAATTCTGAGTGCGGTCCGCACTTTGAGCTTGACTGGTCAACTGGGCCTTCTGCGGTCGCATAAAAATGGGATGCGGTCGTACTTCATCTATTTGTGCGGACCGCACATTTCTGAGTGCGGCCGCACACTTAAGATTCGGATGGAACTGGACCTTCTTCTGCGGACCGCACATTTGTGAATGCACCCGCACTTTGATTTCTACGGTTGCACAATAATCGTGAAATCTACACAGCTTCAATCAAGGCTCTATGATTCTGGTTGTTTGCGGGCTACATAATATTGAGTGTGACCGCACTTGTAGTCCTGCGGTCGCACAATAGTGGTGCGGTCCACATATCTTCAGTTGCCCAAAATTCCAAGTCTCTGAATCTTCCTTCTGTGGACGCACCAATATTATGTGGTCCTTATACTCTAAAGCTAATTCATTTTTTGCATCCACACACAGTATGTGCAGTCCGCACTGTAAGCATTTTTGCCTTTTCTAATTTTGACTCCTTTTTGAGTTCATTTTCACTTCTTTGGCTCGTTTCATGATGTTCCTGCAAGAAAGCTCATTTCATTAGTTCTCGGGAATACCTTTAAGAAATTTTGAGCTAAAATGCAAGTAAAAGAAAACAAATAAGCGGTCAAAATCCCTACTTATCAACTCCCCCAAACTTAAGCTTTTGCTTGTCCTCAAGAAATTAAGGCAATTTTTACCTCCATTAGAAAAAAGTATATTTCAACTGGCCTAAGTTGAGTCGAACACAAATCAATTGGCACCAACAATTACTCACACGCTCATGAATCATTAACAAGCCTATGATTTGAATGTTTAAGCACCAATGGCTCTAATGTGACGCTTGAGCATCAAGGGTTAACTTTTTTCATCAAGGAAGCTCGCACTTTCATGAAAGTCGTTATGGATCCTAAACTCCTCCTCCTATACTCTCCTTAAGCTCATCCCACTCACGAATGAAGAATTCAAAACAATGACTCGAGGAAGACTCGCCCATCACTCTCAAAAAAATGTCACAAGCCCGGCTCTAAGTACCATATGCTTGCCCCTCATGTAGATCGCCACTAATGTAAGCTTTCTCGACTTGAAATCACGTAGGAATTTTACGGCATGTAATTAAGGCTTTTGGGTTAAGGAGGGTAATATCGGATTGGAATATGTTCATCTTTCCTTTAGCACTTCATATTCTCTTGTTGGCTCACATTTTGTCGACCATTTGAGTCATTTTCTTTTCCCTTAGGTGGATTAGAGAGACTTGAAATCACTCTTTCTTTGCATGTTATTCACAATCTCCTTCTTCGCTTTCTCCATCCTTTGCATTTTTTCTTTCTTTTGCATCTTTTCAACCCTTCACATTATTCACTTTCTTTTTTGTGTTTTTTTCTTTGTTGTTCCTTTCTTTTTCTTTGCCATTTTTCTCTTCTTAATTTCTTTTGTATTTTTGTGCCTTGAAACTATCTTTAACCTCCTTGTCTCCCCCCCCCCTAACTTATGTTTTTTCCATTTTAATCACATGAGTATTAAAGAAAAGTCGGGTGCCAAGAGAGAGTCACTATAAAACGGTTAAAGGCTTGTAATATGGTTATTGAATAAAAACACTTTAGGCTCAAAAGGATTTAATAAGGATGATATCATTGGTAGGCTATGGAAGGTTTCAAAACGGGCCAAAGAGAGCCTACATCACTTCTCAAGCCAAGCTAACTTAGAATTCGCCTAGAAACATATTCAGGGCAAGTTTTAGACCATTTGCATAGGTACTTGGACATGTAACAAAATACCTCACCTCTTACACAACCAGATTATTAAAGAGAACAGAGTCGAGGGCCCACAACAACCGCATTCAAGATTGAAAATCTCTAATGGTTCAACTAAATCATCCGATGATTGCCTAAGTCAACACAAGATTTACAAGGTCACTAACTAGAGCTATTTCTTTACAAAAACTTATCTTTAACCATAAGTGCATAGTTAAGTGTGTTGGTACCAAGTGAAACATGCTCGATCCTTATTTATTCATTAACACTACTTTTTTTTACCTAAACATCAAAAACTGACTCAATCCCTTAAGAAGGTTGTCACGCCATCTATCGTTGGGAAGAGCCACCCGGTTCACACAAGATCCACCTTTGAAAAGAACCGTGGCATTAAGAAAACCAAAGGCTTATTATTCACTAAAATATAATAAGAAGCTAACAAATCAAAAAGAAGCTAATAAAGTAACTAAGAAGCTATACTATAAGAAAGCAAAACGAAGAAGCTATGAAATAAACTACTAAAGGTAAAGCAAATGAATATATACAAGAGGGATGATTATATACATAATGAGGGATAAAATAAAGATAAAATAAAAAGGAAAGAGAGTATTTAAGTTATTACAGGCCCAAAATGTGATCAGATGTCATAAACAGTCATCCAAATCATCAAAAATATCAAAATAGACCACCCCCCAAAAAAAGGACAAGCATTGTCCTCAATGCTTAGAAAATCAAAATACAAGAGGGTAGAGAGTAAATAAAACTCCCTATGTGGTCTCGGGGTGACTGGTAACATCACCACCCTCGGTATCCTCTAACTTCGGGCTGAGGGAACACAGGGTTGGTGAGCAGCTGAAACATCTCCTCAACAGTAAGGGCAGTGAGATCTGGATCGTCAGACTGGCCAACTGATGCCTCTGCTGATGGTGCCTCTGCTGATGGTGCTGCTGGATCAGCTGGTACTAATGGACCTGATTCTATCAGTAAGTCAAAGGGTAAGTCACCTACTATTGCTAACTTCTTTACCTCCTGTCTCAACTTCTCCATTGTCTTCTTCGAAGCCTAGGACTTTCTCTTATTCTTCTTCTTCACTTGCTTGGCCAACTCCTCAATGAAACCCCCCCTGAGCTACTAGAGTGTCCATGATAGTCTTCTGGTTGTCCAAAATCTTCTGTAATGTTTCCTCCACTGACGGAGGTACCCATAACACTGTTGGAGTAGAGGACTACGCTACAACAGTAATGGATATGTCAGACAGCTTAGAAGTGGTTGTCTGCACCCAGTTGTTGAGGCTCGCCAAAGTCTGGGAGACTCGCAATGAAGTGAGAGGATAGGTGGAGGAGGATGGCAATGGAACTGAACTGGGTGGCTTAGAGGAAGGTGGTGGCATGGCGGCTGTCCCAGTGTAAGGTCCGGTTGTTGTAGAAGGCTGGGAGTTGTAGATCGCTCAGCAGCAGCCTCTGAACCTACCACTGCTGGCTCATCATACTGGCCAACTGTGGTAGTGTGCTTCCTCTTGAACTTTGGGTTTTCCGAACCCTGCAAGTGATACCAAGAAAAAGGCCTCTTAGCTTTTACCTTTATGTCATATGGCCTTGGCTCAACCTTTGCATCATTGGAGTACTCTGTGAGGGTGTTCGGAAAGGGGTAAGACTTTTCATTCTTGTAGACCGCCAATGTGATTTTGGTTGACATGATGGCACCCACATTGATCGGGTACCCCACCATAATAGAAGCTACCAGAACTGATCGGGGAAGTGGGTGGAGTTTCTCATTCAAGATCGGATCAATACTGTTATACAAAAAGGTTTTCCACCCTTTAACTTTGAAGTTGAGGGTGGCCCAGAGGATAGGAACTCCTGTTGTGATCCACGGTGGTGGTGGTCCTCGGGAAGCCAAAATCTCAGCTAGCCAACGGTGAACTGCTTCACCCAAAGCTAAATTCTCCAAGTACTGGAGCGCTTCCACTTTCTCAAAACTCACATAAGCATATAAAGCAAAGGCATCAAAACGGACTTTCAAATTCTTCACTTTCGTCACTTTTGTTCCCACCTTGATATGAGCTACATTTGCGTAGAACTCCCTGACCAGGTGCTCAATTGAATCTAAAACACTGCGGGTGAACCATTTCCACCCATGTCTCTCCGAAATTGCCTAAGGACATTTGGATTGTGAATGTCCAAATCCTTCATCAAGAAATGTCGCTCAAGTGTAAGCATCTCATTGGCCACAACTCCCGGAATATTTTGAAAGCTGACAGGCTGACAAATCTATATTCACACATCTCCTTATTCTTTTTCCTCTCAAGACCACCCACTTGAGTGTCTCCCCCTCTACCGTCATCCAGTACGTCATCATCATTTACATTAATAGGTACCGGAGGAGTAGGTGAAGAGGAGGACTCGGAACCCTAACTTTCTGCATCAGAATCAGCAGAAGAACTGTCTGTAGGCCCATTGCGCAATTGATAGCACCCAGTGGGTTGCGGTGGATGGGATTGGGGTTTAGGTTGGACCTCTATAGAGTGACCCTCAGAGGCTTCCCTTGATGGTTCATAAGAGCTGGATTCTGAAGGCTCTGTGGCCCTCCCTCTACCAGTGGTCGGCTTCTTGGCAATGGGTTTTGATTGTACCCCCATAGGGTGAGTGCCTTTACCGCTGCCACGAGAGGATTCGCCTCTCCCTTTTGATGTATCTCCTCGACCACGGGATCTAACCATTTCCTGCAATACAAGTTACATATGTCAGTTGAATTTAAAGCAAGAAAAATAATTGAACAATAGTTGCATACAAGCAGTCATCACTGAGGCAGTGCGGCCACAGACTGCCTAGTGCGAACTGCACAATTTGAAGTACGGTCGCACAACCTAGAGTGCAGACCGCATAAATAAGAGTGTGGCCGCATAACCTCATGTACGGACCGCATAATTTTGAATGCGGGCGCACAAGTCCAAACCTGCAATTACTGACTCTCTGAAGTTTAGAGTGTGGACCGCACACATTTTTATGCCGCCACACACTTTTTCTGCGGACCGCATAATTTTGAGTGCGGTCCGCATAGCGCAAACACATTCAATACCCTATTTTCCATTTATGCGGGCCGCACAAAAATGTGTACGACCACACAATTTGAATAATGTCGGCACTGGAGTTAGGGTTCTTGCAAAATTTCCACAGATTAAGCATGGTGCACAAATTAACAAGATTAGTAGTCTACCCAATCTCTAATTAGCATGTATGAAACTACCCACATGATTTTGAAGCACAAATTAAGCACATTTGACATTTTTAGGCCTAAAATTAACTAAACTAATAAAAGAAAACAAAAACAAAAATTGAGAAAAATGAACAAAAATCTACATGAATTGAACATACCAGTAGTGGGTGATGCAAGTAAGAATCTATCTTGATGAATTGAGTGTGATTTTTGAACAATTTTAGGGTTGCAGAGTGTTTTCTAGGGCTTGGAAGTTTAGAGAGAGTAAAGTGTGAATAGTGGTGAAAAGCCCTATTTATACCCTAGCAAAGTCGGTTCATATCTCACCTGAGTGAGGGCGCATAATTCTGAGTGTGGTTCGCACTCCTTACCTGGGTAGAAAAATGTTCTGCGGTCTGCACAAAAATGAGTGTGGCCACATAACCTTGTGTGGTCCGCATACTTTTGTGTGCGGCCGCATATTGGCCTTTTTTTCTAAAAAACCAACTTCAGATATATGGTAATTTTTGGGTCCCCAGTTGTGCGGCCGCACAAGGAATTGTGCGGCCGCGGACCTTCTGTGCGATCCGCATAATTTTTGTGCGGTCCGCATAAATTCCACACTTAGCCAATTTTTTTAGATTGTTCCTGCAATACACACTCATTCCTGCAATTCACTTCAAAACCAGTTAGCTCAATACAAAACCTATCTAAAAAGAAGAAAAATGAAAAAAAAATGAAAAGAAACATGGGGTGCCTCCCAAGAAGTGCCTGATTTAACGTCGCGGCACGACGCAAGTTACCATCAATCACTTGAAATGAAGCAACGCCACAACATGGCCATCATCAACCTTGCCAAGATATTGTTTAACCCGGTGACCATTGACTCTAAACATTTCATCATTTTTGTTCTTCAAGTCTAGTGCACCAAAGGGTGTTACATGTGCAACTTCAAATTGGCCACTCCACTTGGATTGCAACTTTCTCGGAAACATCCGCAATCTAGAATTGAACAATAGCACAAGATTGCCTTCTTTGAATTCTTTATTCCGGATATACTTTTCATGGAGGTACTTCATCTTGTCCTTATGTAAGGAGGAACTTAAATATGCATGGAACCGGAACTCATCAAGCTCATTTAATTGTGCCACCCTTAAGTTGGCGGCGACATCCCACTCAAGATTAAGCTTCTTCAATGGCCACATAGCCTTGTGCTCAAGTTCCACCGGTAGGTGACAAGCTTTCTTGAACACTAACCGATACGGAGACATACCAATGGGTGTTTTGTAAGTTGTCCTATAAGCCCAAAGAGCATCATCAAATTTCTTCGACCAATCCGTCTGGTTGGCATTCCGGTCTTTGATAAAAGCTCTTGATCTCCCGGTTGGAGACTTCAACCTGTCCACTTGCTTGAGGATGATAGGGGGTCGACACTTTGTGAGTGACACCATACTTTGAGAGTAAAGTATCAAAATCTTTGTTGCAAAAGTGCGATTCCCCATCATTAATAATGGCCCTTGGTGTACCAAACCTTGTGAAGATGTTCTTTCTCAAAAATTCTACCATACTCCAAGATTCATTGTTGGGCAAAGCAATGGCTTCACCCACTTTGAAACATAATCCACAGCTACCAATATATAGGTATTCCCACACAAGCTCACGAATGGACCCATGAAATCAATGCCTCACACATCAAAAATGTCAATCTCCAAGATGGTGGTGAAGGGCATCTCATTGTTCTTGGAAATCTCACCGGCCCTTTGACATTGATCACAATGCTTGACGAGATCGCTAGCGTCCTTGTAAAGAGTAGGCCAATAGAATCTAGAACTTAACACCTTTGTAGCCGTCCTTGCTCCACCATGGTGACCACCATATGGCGAAGAGTGGCAAGCCTCAAGAATTCCCATTTGTTCTTCCTCTGGTACACATCGTCGGATCACACCATTGGTACAAATTAGGAAGAGATAGGACTCATACCAATAATAGTCAAGGAAATCCCGTTTGAGTTTCTTCCTTTGGTTTGAAGAGAACTCATTCGGTACAATGCCACTCAAAAGATAATTGACTAAGTAGGCGAACCATGGCATCCTTATCATAGAAATGGATAGGAGTTGCTCATCGGGAAATGAATCATTTATCTCAAGGCCATCATGTGGCCTCCCCTCCTCCTCCAACCGAGACAAGTTGTCCGCCGCTTGGTTTTAACTCCCCTTGCTGTCTTGAATATATAGATAAAACCATTGTAAAAGAAGTACCCACCGCATCAATATTGCCTTTGAATTTTTCTTGCTCATCAACTATCGAAGCGCCGCATGGTCAGTGTGAACAATCACCTTTGTACCCATCAAGTACGGGGGGAACTTCTCCATAGCAAAGACAATAGCAAAGAGATATTTTTCGGTCACTATGTAGTTAACTTGGGCCTCATTCATGGTCTTACTATTATAGTAGACTGGATGGAAGATCTTGTTGATACGTTGCCCAATACCGCTCCAACTGCCACATCGCTTGCATCACACATGAACTCAAAAGTTAAGCTCCAATTTGGTGCGGTGATAATAGGAGTAGTACTCAACTTATACTTGAGCAATTCGAATGCCTTCATACAATATTCATTAAAAATAGAACTTGGCATCCTTCTCCAAAAGTTTGCACAAGAGGTTTACCGCCTTAGAAAAATCCTTGATGAATCAGCGATTCAACCCCGCATGACTCAAAAAACTCCTCACTCCCTTCATGGATGTAGGGGGGGGGGGAGTTTGGAGATCAGTTTAACTTTGGCTTTATCAACCTAAATACCATGCTTTGAAATCTTGTGACCGAGGACAATGCCTTCCTCGACCATGAAGTGACATGTCTCCCAATTCAAAACCAAGTTAGTTTCCTCACATCTTGCCAATAATTTGTCCAAGTTGTCCAAATTCCCCACCACGGAAAAATCATCCATGAAAACCTCAAGAAAATCCTCCACCATAACGGTGAAGATAGCCATCATACATCATTGAAAAGTCGCTGGTGCATTGAATAACCCAAATGGCATTGGCGAGAATGTGAAAGTACCATACGGACAAGTGAAAGTGGTATTCTCTTGGTCCTCAGGAGCAATAAGAATCTAATTGTAGCCGGAGTATCCATCAAGGAAGCAATAAAAAGCACGTCTGGCCAACCTATCCAACATTTGATCAAGAAATGGAAGCGAAAAATGATCTTTTCGAGTGACTTTGTTGAGCTTCCTATAGTCCATGCACACTCTACACCCGGTGACAGTTCTTGTAGGGATCAATTCATTTTTGTCATTTGTTAACACAGTCATGCCCCCTTTTCTTTGGGGCACATTGCACCGGAGAGGTCCACGAGCTATGGAAAATGGGGTAAACAACCCCGGTATCCAACCATTTGATGATATCTTTCTTCACTACCTCTTGCATTGCTTCATTCAATCTTCTTTGATGTTCCACGGAGGGTTTGGCATCCTCCTCCAAAATAATCTTGTGCATGCAAAAGGTGGGGAGTATACCTCGAATATCCACCAATGTCCAACCTATAGCTTTCTTTCTCTTTTGGAGCACTGCCAAAGTAGAATCCACTTGCACGTTAGTCAAGCAAGAGGAAACAATAACAGGTAAAGTGTAACAAGGGCCAAGAAACTCATACCTGAGATGTGAAGGCAAAGGCTTTAAATCCAAAGTGGGAGGCTCTTCGATTGAGGGCTTTGTTGGAGGAGTCCTCCGGTTCTCAAGATCTAAGGACAATTTTCGGGGCTCATAATTATATGACCCCATTGTTGTAAAGCATTGACACATGCCACAAAGCCTTCCTTCTCATCCTCATCATGATTAAGCAACACAGCTTCCAAGGTATCTTCAACATTCATCACAGCACTAGTGTCATCAACAATTACTTCGGTCACTAGATCCACGAGCGAACAAACTTCGTTGCTATTTGGTTGCCTCATCGATTTGCACACATGGAAAACCACTTTTACATCACCCACCCGGAAGGTGAGCTCACCGGCTTCCACATCAACTATGGCCTTCCTCGTAGCAAGGAAAGGTATACCCAAGATAATAGGAACCTCATAGTCAACCTCACAATCAAGGATCACAAAGTCAGCTGGAAGCAAGAACTTGTCAACGCGAGTTAACACATCATGAATAATCCCCTATGGCCTCTTCATAGTCGATCCACCATTTACAGCCTCATAAATGTGTGTCTTGGTTTCCCAATTCGCAAAGTTTTGAACACAGTGTAGGGCATGAAGTTGATACTTTCCCCCAAATCACATAAAGCTTTGTCAAAGTCAGCGCTCCCAATAGTGCAAGGGATTGTGAAGGCACTGGGATCTTCCAATTTCGGAGCCATTGAGTGCACAATAGCACTCACTTGATGTTTCATTTTGATTGTTTCATAATTCATTGATTCTTATTTGTTACCAAATCCTTCATGAACTTTGCATATCCTGGCATTTGTTCTAACGCTTCAACCAATGTCACATTAATGGACAACCTCTTCATCATATCAATAAACTTCTTGAACTGGTTCTCACTATTTTGATTTGTGATTGTTTGAGGGTATGGAGGAGGAGGCCTTGGCATTGGTGCTTTGGCCTTTTGCACTACCGGTTCTGGTATGTCAATCACGTGTTCCCTAGACGGGATCACTTCTTCTTGTGTCTCCTCCACACTTTCATAAATGTCAGTTCTCAACTCTTCATTAACTTGAACCTCATTTCTCGGCATGTCATATTCGTGAACCATCACATCATCATCCACAACTCTTCTTTGGTTTGAGGCACTTACCTCCCCAACTTTTCCACTTCGTATGATTACGGCCATTGCATGTCCCATATTGTTCCACCCTTCGGGTTCACTACTGTATCACTAGGTAGTGTCTCCTTAGGATGAGTGTTTAAATATTGAGAGATCTGGTCAAGTTGAACCTCCAAATTGCGGATAAAAGTGTTGTGGGAGGCTAACTGAGCATCGGAGTCGTCATTTTTCTCCATAATTTTCTTGAACATTTTTTCAATCCATCCCATTTCATTATTGGAAGAACTAGAACCTTGTGATGGATATGGAGGCGGGTTGCTTGGTTGTTAATACATCGGGGGACTTTGAAATCCCGACCCCCGATTCCCTTGATTATTATTGTTCCAAACCCCTTGGTTGTTGTAGCCTCCCCAATTGCTTTGATTGTTGTCACCCCAATTTCCTTGATGATTGCTTCTCCAATGGCCTTGGTTACCTTGATTACTCCAATTGCCTTGATTATTGTTATTTCCTAAATTACCTTGATTGTTGTTACCACCACTCCAATTACCTTGGTGGCTTTGGTTGTTCCAATTTTCTTGATTTCCTTGTGATCTCCATTATTGTTGATTTTGTCCTTGAGCATTATTTCTTTGACCTTGATAATTGTTGACTTGTTGCACTTCTTCTTCTTGCTCATTATACGAATCACCTTGGTCATACCCACTATCATCTTGCTCAAATTGTTCCGGACGATTTTGTACTTGTTGACCTCTTTGATGTCTCTTGTTCATCATCATATTCACACCTTCAATAGCATTCACTTGTTTAGGCCCTTGAACTTGTTGAAGCTGAGCTTTGGCCAATTGATTCATTGTGGTTGTCAACTCGACAATAGCTTGCCCATGATCATGTAGCTCCTTGTCTAGGTAAATGACATTTGGGTCACCTTGAGGAACATTGGCCCTACTTTTCCACACCGACGAAGTATCCGCCATCTCATCCAAAATTCCACAAGCTTCGGCATAAGGCGTGTTCATGAAGTTCCGGCCAGCGAGTTGATTTACCACACATTGATTTGTTGTGTTGATCCCCCTGTAGAAGATTTGCTGGATCATGGCCACGGTCATAGCATTATTCGGGAACTCTTTAACCACGGTGCGATATATTTCCCAAATCTCGTGCAATGGCTCAATCGGCTCTTGCTTGAACGCTAGAATTTCATCCTGTAGTGTAGCCATGTGCCCCGGATAGAAGAATTTGGAAATGAACTTTTTGGCTAACTCATCCCAAGTATGGATGGAATGATTGGGTAATCTCTAACCAGTCCAATGCCTTTCCCTGTAGAGAAAAGGGAAATAACGTCAAACGCAGTGCATCCTTGGAAACATTTGTTTGATTTCTCCCCCAAGAAGTATTGGTGAACCCCTTGAGATGCTTATAAGCATTTTGTCTTGGAGCCCCGGTGAATAAACCCCGTTGCTCAAGTAGTGTAAGCATCACGTTGATGATTTGGAAGTTGTCTACCATAATACGAGGCGGGCCTATAGCACTAGCATAACCCTCGTTCGACAACACCCTGTGCACTTCCGCTCTTGGTGGAGGTGGGGGAAGGACAAGGACATTATCATGAGGCGGTCAGCCCTGCTTGTTTACTGGAGGTTCGGTATGAATCTCATCTCCTTGATCATCGTCCACTTCCTCCCCCAATGGAAAATTCTTGATGAGCTCATTGTGAGAGTCATTCTCATACCTATAAGCAATTCAAAAACAAAATTAGTGACTCAGAAGGAAATAATGACAAAGCACACAAAAACCTAGATATATATTTAAATCTGTTTAACTCCCCGGAAACGGCGCCAAAAATTGATCTCGCCCAAACTCACACCACAAATAGGTAATGAGGCGGTCGATGCAATAATAAAACCCAACGTAGGTCGGGATCGAATCCACAGGGATTTAGAATTAGTATTAGGTATATATTTAGTGTAATTATATGATATGCCCTAGATTACTCTTCCACATTCTTGTTTATTGTTTCTACTTTTACTTTGAGCTATTGATTGCAATTATAAAACTAATAGACAATATTTTTGGTTTTTGTTATTTTTCAAATGATAAAAGGATCTAGGGTTGCGACTTCCACCTAGTTGGTTACCTAAAAGATTTAAATCTTTAAGGCATTTTTGGTTGATCGGGATACATTATATCAATCACACTCAATTACTCACTCTATACCTCTCGGTAGTTCGAGTGGCTTTGCGCAATTTGGCTTTCTCAAGTCCAAATGGGTGTTTCACAAAGTAAGTGATAAATGCTCTAGTCGGGTCTTACTATTTCTAGGTTCAACCCTTTAATTTGGGGCTATCAATTTCTTGAGTTCACCCCAATTCCTAGTTAGCCGAGTTTTCCTAGACTTAGTCTCTCTTTATCAAGTAGAGACTAGGTCTAATAGGCATGAAAAAATGTTGCAACCATTATTCTAGAATTTAAGTAAGAACAAGGTTAAATATCATATACCCAATCTTAAACAAGCACTAAATCAATAACCCATCAAGTACCCATACTAGGGTTGGGTCACAACCCTAGCTAAGGGTTTAGCTACATATAGAAAATGAAGAAACTAAGATAAAATGCATAATAATTAATTATGGAAAGAATATCTAATGTTTAGAAGCTAATCTAGTGGAAAATTACTCAAAACGGTAAAGAAAACAACTCAGGTGCTCTACACAGATCCAACTTAACCTAAAAATGACAAAAAGTTTTATTTATACTAAGCTGAAAATATCTGACAGAAATGCCCCTGCGGAGGTTGTGAGGCCGCATAATTCTGAGTGTGGTATGCACTCTGAGCTTGTCTGGTCAACTGGGCCTTCTGCGGTCACATAAAAGTGGGATGCGGCCGCACTCATCTATTTGTGCGGACCGCACATTTCTGAGTGTGGCCGCACACTTGAGATTAGGCTGGGACTGGACCTTCTTCTACACACCGCACATTTCTAAGTGCGGCCGCACTTTGGTTTCTGCGGTTGCAAAATAATAGTACGGTCCGCATAGCTTCAATCAAGGCTCTCTGATTCTGTTCGTTTGCGGCCCGTATAATAGTGAGTGTGACCACACTTGTAGTCATGCGGCCGCACAATAGTGGTGCGGTCCGCATATCTTCAGTTGCCCAAAAATCCAACTCTCTGAATCTCCCTTCTGAGGCGGCACCAAAATTATACGGTCCGCACACTGTGAAGCTAATTTGACAGGGCTTCTTCATTGTTTGTGGCCGCACACAGTATTGTGCGGTCCGCACTGTAAGCATTTTTGCCTTGTCCAATTTTGATTCCTTTTTGAGTTGATTTTTACTTCTTTTGCTCGCTTCCCAATATTCCTGCAAGAAAGCTCATTTCATTATTTTTCAGGAATACCTTTAAGAATGTTTGAGCTAAAACGCAAGTAAAATAGAGCAAATAATCGGTCAAAATCCCTACTTATCAAACACCAACAACTGAAATGCATCAGCTTTTCCGAATCAATCTGCAACACCTCTAAAACTCAAATGAGCCCCTCGGGCTCCAAACCAAACATGCACACAAGTGTAATAACATCCTACAAACTTGTTCGCCACCTCAAATCATCAAAATAACACAAATCAATCATCAGACCTCAAGAATTTCAACTTGAAAACTTATTTTCATAATTTTTCACATAACGCACTGAAATACACTCGGGTCACTCCGAACCCTAACCAATCTTGCGTACAAGTCCAAAAGTATCATACAAACCTACCAAAATCGTCAAAATACCTATGCGAGGTCGTTTACCAAGAATGTTGATCGTGGTCAACACAAGTCTTTTTATAGGCCACAAATCACATTTTTCAAAATTCTAACTAAAAAGTTTTTGGAAAAAAACACGGTCAATGCACACAAATCGATAAATATCAAGGAGATCTATAAGAGGTCTAGAAACATGAAAATTAACGCTAGTGCTCAAAATGACCTATCAGGTCATATATATATATATATATATATATATATATATATGTCTGTGGGGGGGGGGATCAGGTTGTAAGCTGTAACAGTATTATTATATATGTGGATAAGGTTGCACGCCCTAACAGTAATATTATATATATGGATCGGGTTGCACGCTAAAAAGATATTATATATATGTAGATCTGGTTGCATGCCACAACAATATTATTATATATGTGGATTGGGTTGCACTCCGCAAGAGTATTGTTATTATTATTATATATATGGATCAGGTTGTACGTCGCAACGTTAATGGTATTGATATGTGGATCGGGTTGTGTGCCACAATGGAGAGGATATGTTATGGTTATTTTTTGTTGTTAGATTTCTCTACAGTGTGATGTTGTAAGTGTTACGACCCAAATCAGAGGGCCACGACTGGCACCCGGTGCCTACTCAACCGAGTGCCATGTACCTTATCCTTTTTTTTACTATAAGACTCGTCACGGGCCATGATAGGCCGCATCTATACATATATAACGATATCAAGGTTGTTAAACTTACGGGGTCTTACAATGACATAGTCACAAATCCTTTATAACCTCGTGAATAGTCTTAATCCCTTCAAGGTCATATGGATTATTATGACTTATCCTAATACTAAAGTATGGGATGTAACATCCTTCCCCCTTTAGAACATTTGTCCTTGAATGTTTGCTATACTCCAATGAAACAAATGTTAGGCTCTCACGGGGTCCGGACGTCGTCCCTCCCTTGGGCGTTAGAGCTATCAGGGTTCTAACTTCTTAATGTCTTAGTTTACTCCCCTTTCCTCCCTTACTCCACTATCCTCGGGTTCTTACTTTGCTTTCAAGCTAGCCTTGGTTTCCCTTAACCCTTCAGACGTAATGTCAACTCACTCTTATATTAATCATATTAACTGGGCAATTTGTGTTAATAATATCGAATACTACCCATAGTCACAGTACCCAACACATCATCCGGTGTAGCCTCTGGGTCCTAATGACCTGCCAAAGAATGTATGCAGTTCTGACCACCGTCGGAGCTAGATGCTCCACCCCTGCCTCTACCTCTACTAGTTGATGCCTGAGGGCCTCTCTCTTGAGGGTGTACTGAAGATGAGGAGACTGTTATTGATCTGGCGGGCTGAACCATCCTACTTCTATCATTCATAGGACAGTCCCTCATGTAATGACTAGGGTCTCCACAAGTATAGCATACATTAGATTCCTGATGACATTTTCCAGAATGAGCTCTACCGCATTGACTGCACGGCGGAGGAGGTGCCCTCATCTGCGTTGAATCCCTACGACTTTTAAAACCCAAAATTCTCGAGCCTTGGCCTGATTCAGAATAGAAAGATCCTTCATAATGCGGCTTCTGCAACTGTTGGACACTTTCAACAAGATATGGTGACAAGGGTCTCTCAGAAAATCCTCAAGTTGCCTAGCAGACCTAGCCTTCTTACGCTGACCCTCATCACGATTCTCAAATTGCTGTCGTTTCCGATCCTCCAAATTCTGAGCATAATCCTGGATGTGGGAAATATCCATACTATCGAGCAGAGCAGCCATGAAACACTCATTAATCAGGTGTGTCCCAAGTCCTACCACAAACTGATGCACTCGATCACTCATTTCATCCACAATTGAGGGATCATACCTCGCCAAGGAATCAAACTGGAGACTATACTCCCGCACACTAATATTCTCTTGTTTAAGAGCCAAGAACCTGTCTACCCTTGCTTGACGAATCTCTGCCGGCAAGTAATGATGCAAGAAAGCCCCTGAGAACTTTTCCCATGCTGCTGGAGATTCATTTGTCCCTCTAGACAATTCCCAAGTTTCATACCACTGAAGCGCAACATCCCGCAATCAATGAGAGTCCAACTCTACTGACTCAGTGTCTGATGCATGCATCACCCTCAAAGTCCTCTGCATCCTATCAATAAAGTTTTGCGGGTCCTCATCCTTGTTGGATCCGGTAAACACTGGAGGGTCTAGGTTGATGAAGTCTCAAACTCTCGTGCTAATAACCCTGTCAATGTGACCAACACTTGTACCTACTTGGCGCTGAGCCTGAGTGGCTACCAATCTAGTCAACAACCATACTGCACTCCGCATATCCATATCCTCATCCTGAACAATAGGTGGAGGTACTGGGTTCCTCCTCATCTCCTGGGGTGCTGGCGAAATTGGAGAACTATGTGAGGGTGTCGTATCCCCCCCCCCCCGGCCTCACTCTGGCCCTCACTAGACATTAGTACTATACGCATGCCCTCATCTGCCACTGCTTTACCCTTCTAACTAGTTGTAGCTCTCCTGGTCATAGGCATCACTGTATATATAAAACAAGTCAAAGGTCAAGGGCTTTATTCCCTATGACTCTTCTCTATTGCATGATCTAATATCAAGAAGGAAGGGTAACTAAATTCCCTGTAGTTTCCTGTTTATACNGGCGAAATTGGAGAACTATGTGAGGGGGTCGTATCCCCCCCCCCCCCGGCCTCACTCTGGCCCTCACTAGACATTAGTACTATACGCATGCCCTCATCTGCCACTGCTTTACCCTTCTAACTAGTTGTAGCTCTCCTGGTCATAGGCATCACTGTATATATAAAACAAGTCAAAGGTCAAGGGCTTTATTCCCTATGACTCTTCTCTATTGCATGATCTAATATCAAGAAGGAAGGGTAACTAAATTCCCTGTAGTTTCCTGTTTATACAACGTGGTGCACAACACTTTCATAAACATGACTCTACTAGACACGGCTTACGGACAATTCTAGGACAGAACTACTCTGATACCACTTTTTTTCACGACCCAAATCAGAGGGCCGCGACTGGCACCTGGTGCCTACTCAACCGAGCGCAACGTACCTTATCCTTTTTTTTACTATAAGGCTCGTCACGGGCCATGATAGGCCACATCTCTCTCTCTCTCTCTCTCTCTCTATATATATATATATATATATATATAACGGTATCAAGGTTGTTAAACTTACGGGGTCTTACAATGATATAGTCACAAATCCTTTATAACCTCAGGAATAGTCTTAATCCCTTCAAGCTCATATGAATTATTACGACTTATCCTAATATTAAAGTACGGGATGTAACAGTAAATTTGTGAAGTGATGATATTTTGGGGCCCTCTATCCTTTTTTTTTTGTATTCCGGTTATCATAGAGTTTGTTATTTCTCTATTGTCATTATTGTTTTTCTGCTTAGACTTGCATATGTTTATAGTGAGTGTCTTTTCATAGCTTTGTCACTACTTCATCTAGTTTAGCTCGCTACTTACGGAGTACATGGAATTAGTTGTACTCATGCTATACTTCTGCATTCTTGTGCAAATTTTGATGTTGGTCCCAGCAGCTTACAACGGTGATTGCTCAGACCCTTCCTCCCAGGAGACTTGAGGTAGTGTTGCATGGCATCAATAGACCCTAAAGTCCCTTTCCTATAATTATTATTGTTTACTTGTATTAGATGGTTTGCATTTTATTTCTGACTTTGTATGTAGTATTCTAGCAGCTCATGTACTTGTAACATCAATTTCTAGGATTAGTCTAGAAATTTATGGTTTTTGATTATTATACTTCAGGATATTTCAGTCTTAATCTCTTATTAAAGTACTTTTAAATTGTAAAATTGCTTAATTGTTTAGCTAATATTGGATTGTTAGAAAGCAGATGTTAGGCACCATTACGGCTTCGTGATTGGAATTTTGAGTTGTGATAATATACGCACACGCATGCACATACGCACACACACACACACATATATTACAACCTTAACTAGAATATGATATTAAAAATAGGTTAGTAGAGTTTCCTGTTCTGTAAACTTTGGATTCTCATACTTGAGTCTCTTGAAGTGTTATTTAGTTTGATATCTATGAATTTAATGTAATTGGAGGTTAGAACTAACATTGAATCAGAGGAAGTCTACAAAAATTTTCCATTAATGACTTACCTCAAGTAGTATTAATAGTTGGTCGCTCCTCCTTTTATCTTGAACTCATAAACTTGCCTTAAGCTATTTTATAATTCTCTCTCTTTGTGTGTATGTGTGTGTGCGTGTTACCCTTTATTTAAAGTATTCGGCAATCAGTGATAGCACTTGCGTTATGTGCCTATTACATATAGATATTTAGAGCGATTTGAAATTGTTCTCTGGAAATATATCTAAAGGGAACCTGTGATGGACATGCGAAGCAAGCCTGAGGCATGTTCTTGAGATATTCTTCCATTGCTCAAATTTTGATTTCCTAAGGGGACACTCGCGATGAAGCCATGAAGCAATTGGTGGAGCCAGGTCCTTGGATTTCTTTTTGTTGTTCAAACTTTGATTCATTTCAACGTGTAAATAGCTAGCATGTCTTTGATATTTGTCACAACTTTTAACTACCGTCTAGACGTCTTTCCAAAATGTGGAATAGAATAAATTTTGCATTATTGTAAATGAATTTCTTTGAGTACGTAAGTGACATCTTTTGGCCCGACACACCCAAACAACATGCAAGCATAAATGACAGTATAGTTCGTCGTCTATGATACTAAATCTTGTGAATTTTACTTTGAGGCTCCAGTATCTTATATGTTGGGAGTGTACCTTCCTTTAAATAGTAAAAATAGGGTTCTTCCAAAATAAAATAAGAGTAATAAGTACATATAAATAATAAATAATAATAATGATAATAATAGTAGTAGTAATAATATTGGAAAGTTGTCTAACAACTTTACATCCTATCTTAACTAGCAAGTATCACCTATATGAATTTTTTTCTTCCATTATGCCCTATCTTTGGCTAAGTTTACACTGATTCAACTGATTTGTAGGTCTTTTGAGGTAGCTTATTTCTATGTGATTTTAGGTTCATCTTGTCCCCTTGTAATACCTTAACTTACCATAGTTTATAACATGCTCCAGTGCCTCTGTAGGATGACGAAAGACATGACCAAACTATCTTAGCAAACTTCTCTCATTTTATCCTCAATGTGTGCTACTTTCTCCTTCTAGCTAATGTGATTACTTTTAATCGTGTATGATCGAATATACATCTTAGTATCCTCCTCTATAATAATCATCTTACGGATATGTTTGACTTTAGTAGCTCAATATTCACTATCATATAATATTACCTATCTTATAGTTGTTCTATAGAATTTACCATTTACTTTGTTATGCATCCTTCTGTTACATAAGTAGAACTTCTCTATTTTAACTATCCGGTTTTAATTCTATGGGTAACATCTTCATTTATAATTCCATTCCACTGAAACAACAAACTTAGATATCCAAATTGTTTATATTTTGGCACAACAATCCCATCTAGTCTTACCCTCAACTTTGTTCTTCTCATGATGACTTAAGTTGCAGTGCATGTATTCAATCTTACTTCTATTTATCCTAAAGTACTTACTCTCTAAGGTGATTCTCCATATCTCAAGCTTTTGGTTGACAATCTTGCTAGTTTTGCTAATTAACACAATGTCATCAGCAAATAATATACATAGGACCTCATCTTGTATTTTGTTGGTTAGCGCATCCATAACTAGGGAAAACAAATAGGGCCTCAATATTGAACCTTCGTGTAAATTAACTTTTATAGGAAACTCCTCTCTATTTCCTACTACTGTTTTTACGTTAGTGACGGCTTCTCCATACATGTCAATTATGATATTTATATATTTAATATAAATTTCTTTCTTCCACATCACCCACCAAAGAACCTTAAATGGCACTCTATCATATGCTTTCTCTAGGTCAATGAACACCGTATTGATCTTTCTTTCTTATGCGATAAATTTCCATCAATCTTCTTAGCTATAATATGATTTTCGTTGTAGATCCACCGGGCATAAATCCAGAATTGTTTCTCAGTCACTCATGTCGTGTTTTTAAGTCCACGCTCTATCACTGTAATGACCCAACCGATTATTTTATGTATTTATGCCCCATTTTTCTATTTAATGCTTTTCATATGCTTTCTTGTTATTTTATGACTTGCGGGGATAGTTGGTTGGTTTTGAAAAAGTTTAAGAGTGAATTTGAATACTTAGTTTCATTTTCGATAGCTTAAGTTGCTAGAGTTGACCAAGTTTGACTTTGTAGTGGACGACCTCAGATTAATGAGTTTATGATTTCTATAAATTCATATGGTGATTTTGTACTTAGGCGTATGTTCGAATTTGAAAGTTTCTAGAAGGTTTTGGCTCTATTTGCCGAAAGTTGGCAATTTGAAGAATTGTAGAGCTAGTAGGTTTGATCTAGAGTTGAATTTGATGTTATTGGGATTTGATTGGTGTTCCGGGACTTGGTTTAGGTTCATTTAGTTGATTAGAACTTGTCTGTTAAGTTTGGTCGAGATCTGAAATGTTTAGGCATGACTCGGACATGTTGGGTGAAGATGAAAAGTTTGAAAATTAAGAGATGGATTTTGATCTTTGATTCTTAATTTTGATGTTATTCACAGTGTTTTGAACATTTGAATAAGTTTGTATAAGATACTAGGACTTTTGGTATGGTTGAATAGGGGCCAGGTGGCTCGAGTGTGTTTCGGATTAATTTTGGACCATTTTGGTGACTTTGAGCATTGCTGGTACAGTGCGAACCACTTGTGAGGAGTTGGTTCACATGTGCGAATGAAGGTTGTCATGAGCAGTAGTCGCATTTGGGACACTTTGGGGTCTTCTGCTGTTGGCGCGTCTGCTTGGGATTTACGTAGATGCGGACATCGCACTTGCAAAGTCGGGGTTCGCACCTCAAGGCTTGGTCAGTTATGGGAGCTCAAATATGCGAGATTTTGGACCGCAAAAGCGGACTCGTAGATGCGAGATTTTTGATCGCATATGTGGTATCGTTGGTCGTGTTATAATTTCGAGGGTTAAGCTCATTTTTCACTATTTTGAGTTTTGGGTCTTGGCTAGAGATGATTTTGGAAGGAATTTTTACCATAATTTTGAGGGTAAGTGTGATGACCCGGTAGGTCATCTTATGTTTTAGAACCTAATTATGCGCTATGAAGTCTTAAATACCTCATTTTAGCTTTCCTCGATTTTTGTGCACAATCCAGGCTTTTTCCGAAAGCTTTTATGTTAAAAACTGAGAAAAATATAAAAAAATTCTTAAAATCTATTTGAGTTGACTTCGGTCAACATTTTGAGAAAACGGACCCGGATTTGTATTTTTACGGTCCCGATGGGTCCGTATCGTGATTTGGGACTTGGGCGTATGCCCGGAATCGAATTCGGAAGTCCCTAGCCCAAGTTATCGCACTTTGTAAAAAATTGAAAGTTAAACGCTTAATGACTTTGAAATGTTTGACCAATATTTGACTTTTTGGATATCGGGTCTGTATTTTGGTTCCGGAACACTATATGTCCAATACCACATTTATGACTTCTCTGTCAAATTTGGTGAGAAACGGAGTTGGTTTGACGTGATTCGGACGTCCGGTTGTGAAAATAGAAGTTTCAAAGTATTCTTGAAAATTTCACTTGATTTGATGCTAAATTCGTAGTTCTAGGTGTTATTTCGGCGATTTGATCTCACAAGCAAGATCGTATGATATATTTAGACTTGTGTGCATAGTTGGTTTAGAGCCCCGAGGGCTCGGGTGTGTTTCGGATAGGCTACGCAGTGGTTTGGACGTAGAAAAACTCAGCTGGTGTTTCAGTTCTAGTGCAAGCCTCTGATCTCGCATTTGCGAGATCAGTCATCTCATTTGAGACCTTTGATGGGTTCGCATTTGCTAGCAACTCATCGCATTTGTGAAGAGTAGTTGGGCCACCTTATGTTCGCATTTTCGAAGAATACTTCGCATTTGCGAAATGGGTCAGGGAGTACAGGATTGCAATTGCGATCAGGTGGTCGCATTTGCAGAAGATCAGAGTTCGCATTTGTGAACAATTCATCACAAATGGGATGAAAGCAGAGATGTGAAGGTCTTAGCATTTGAGGGGTTCACATTTGCAAACACCAGGTCGCAAATGCGACATCTGATCAAATGGGACTTAGACGGAATTTTTTGCTCATTCTTCAAATTTTCAAAACAAGAAACCCGAGAGGCAATTTTTTCAAAGAACCTTTCTTCCCCGAATCATTAGTAAGTGATTCTAAACTAGTTTTTTTCAATCATACTGACACTATCTGATGCGATCATGTAAGGAAGTCCGAGAAACCACGCAAGCTAGAACACGACTAGGCTCTGAAACATCTAAATTCATGAACTGATTGGCCAAGGCCTGAACATCTGCTCCAAGCGCTCTCTCACCAACAGAAATATATGCAAGACTACCCATACTCACCGCCTTTCTGCTCAAGGCGTCGGCCACCACATTGGCCTTCCTGGGATGACACAAAATGGTAATATCATAGTCTTTTAATAGCTCCAACCATCTCCATATCCTCAAATTTAGATCCTTTTGCTTGAACAAGTGTTGTAGACTCCGATGATCCATAAATACTCACAAGACACGTCGTAGAGATAATGTCTTCAAATCTTCAATGCATGAACGATGGCTGCCGACTCCAAATCATGAATGGGGTAATTCTTCTTGTGAGGCTTCAGCTGGCACGAAGCATAAGCAATCACTCTACCCTCCTGCATCAAGAAACACCCAATACCAATCTGAGAAGCATCACAATGCACTGTATAAGAACTCGATGCTAAAGGCAAAACTAGAAATGGAGTTGTGGTCAAGGCAGTCTTGAGCTTCGGAAAGCTCTCTTCACACTCATCTGACCACTTGAATGGAGCACCCTTCTGAGTCAAACTGGTCAAAGACATTGCAATGGACGAGAAACCCTCCACAAAATGACGATAATATCCGACCAAGTCGAGAAAACTCTGAATCTCAGTAATTGAAGATGGTTTGGGCCAACTCTAAACCGCCTCAATCTTCAAGATCCACATTAATCCCCTCACTGGACACCACATTCCCCAAGAACACCACCGAACTGAGCCAAAACTCACGCTTGAAGAACTTGGCATAAAGTTTCTCCTCCCTCAACGTCTGTAGTACAATCCTCAAATATTGTGCATGCTCCTCCTGGCTACGTGAGTACACCAGGATATCATCAATACTTACTATGACAAACGAATCAAGATATGGCTGAAACATTATTCATCAGATACATGAATGCTGCTGAACCATTGGTCAGCCCAAAAGACATCATAAGGAACTCAAAGTGACCATAGCGGGTCCGAAATGCCGTTTTCAAATATTCGAGTCTCGAATCTTCAACTGGTGATATCCCAACCTCAAATCAATCTTAGAGAAAACTCTCACCCCCTGAAGCTGGTCAAATATGTCATTAATGTGCGGTAAAGGATACTTGTTCTTAACTGAAAATTTGTTCAACTGTCTATAGTCAATGCACACCCGCATAGTACCATCCTTCTTCTTTACAAACAGAATTGGTGCACCCCAAGGCGACACACTAGATACGGAGGAATAGAGATGTGCTAAGTGTCTGGCACCAAATCAATATCCTTGTCAGGTGGCATGCCCAACAGGTCTATAGGAAGCACATCCGAAAAGTCTCACACTAACGGTACAGAATCAATGATAGGAGTATTAGCACCAACATCCCTCACAAAATCCAAGTATGAAAAACACCCCTTCCCAACCATCCGTTGGTCCTTCAATATGAAATCACCCTATTGGGAACATAGTCCAGAGAACCTCTCCACTCGATCTTAGCTAACCCCGGCATCGTCAACGTCACGGTATTAGCATGACATTCTATAATAGCATGACATGGGGACAACCAATCCATGCCCATAATCACGTCAAAGTCAACTATGCTAAGAAATAAGAGATCAACTTTAGTTTCCAATCCCCCATGGCTACTGAGACAATACCTATGATCACTCCGTCTGGAAACAGGTTCAAATAATATGGAAACATCCCTGTGGCATACTGAGACAATACCTATGATCACTCCGTCTGAAGCAACTGCCTCTGGCCTGGCAGGGAAAGCATAACATTGAACCTAACCACCACCTGAACTAGCCTCCCCCTCTATGATGACCTCTAGATGCATGAGCCCCATCCCGAGCTGGATGAGCAGGTGGTGAAGTAACTAGTGCGGAAGTCATAATCTCACCCCTCTGCTGAATTGGACCTCCAAAATGATGGGGACACTGCCTCCACACATTTCTAAACTCCCCACACTCGAAGCAACTCTTTGATGGTGGTGGAGACTAAATCGGACCTCGAGAGCCAAAATAGCTACTAGAAGGACCTGGAAAAGATAAACCATGAACTAATGGAGCACGAGATGAACTCTGAGTTGGGAATGCACTGAGTGATGATTACTCGGACGAGCAGTCTATTAACCATGGCTAGCTGATGCACCACAATGAACCGGATGAGTCATCTGAGCAGGCCTAAAAGGACGACCCCTGTGGTGATGGGACTGCTTTCCAGAAGACACACCGCTAAAACCCACCCGCACCCCGAGGCCTCTTGGTATCCCTCTCCTTATTCTCCTCACTACATACCTGCTCTAGTCATCTAGCAATATCGATCACCTCGTTTAACCTAGAACCTGATGCGATCTCCCAAGTCATGGCAAAGCGTAGTCCATATTTGAGGCCATCAATGAACCTCATAATCCTTTCCCTCTCTGTGGGAACCAACCAGATCATGTGACGAGCCAACTCTAAAAATCTCATCTCGTATTGGGTCACGGACATACCCTCCTAGCGTAGCTTCTCAAACTGCCTGCGGAACTCCTCCCTGTGGGTTTGTGGAACAAACTTCTCCAAGAAGAAAACGGAGAACTCATGCCACGTAAGTGGAGCAGCGCCGACTGGCCTGCTCAACTCATAGGCCTCCCACCATCTGAAGGCTACCCCCGATAGCTGAAAAGTAGTAAATGAGACTCCACTAGTCTCCGGAATACCCGCCGTGCGAAGGATCTGCTGGCACCTGTCTAAGAAGTCTTGAGCATCCTTTAACTCAGCCCCACTAAATGATGGAGGTCTGAGCCTCCCAAACCACACTAGCATTTTCTACTCTTCGTCACTCATCGGTGGACCCACTTGGTCCTAAGCAACTACAACCGGTTGGGGTGGTAGTGCCCCCGGTATCTGAAGTCCCTGAACCATTTGCTCTGGAGTACGGGCAGCGGGAGTCTGAGCAACTCCGCTGGCCTGAAATATGGCTGGTGCGTCCTGAGCTGAAATCGCCTGAGCAAGGCTAGTGCATACAGTCAATATCTAGGCAAAATCCTCCAGAAGGCCTGGAATCACAATGGGCACTGCCTCAACCACCTCTGGATCTGCTCCTGAGCTAGAGCAGTTGGTGGCTCCACAGGTGCTGCTCTGGCTGCTGTACGAGCTGCACCTCGGCCTCTACCGCGGCCCCAGTCTCTCGTGGCCCTAGCTGGTGGTACTGGTGGTCGTCCGCCCGATACGGTAGCACGTGTCCTTACCATTTGTGAGAGAATAGAATAATAGAAGTTTATTTTATGGAATCAAAACAAGAATACAAGAAAGTGAAGTCTTCCTAATGATTCAATAGCCTCTCGAAGATAAGCATAAATGTCTCCATACCGACCAGCAAGACTCTACTAAACCTGCTCATGAATCGTGAGACCTATGTAACCTAGGCTCTAATACCAACTTGTCAGGATCCAAATCTCACATATCGTGATGGCGCCTATCACAATACTAGGCAAGCCTACAATCATTAATAACCATGCATTTTGAATAAATAAAAAAACATAATGAAATAAGTTTAACAGTGAAGAATCTCATAAATGACAAATAAGAAAAATATCGCGACTCAATAAAAAATCCCCAAAATTCGGGTGTCACTGGGTACATGAGCTTCTAAATATCAACATAGTCAAAACTTCTAATACAATTGTATGGAAAGGTAGAACAGTGCTAAATAGACTGAAAGAAGGAGAGTCGAGGTCTGCGGACGCCAAAGAAGTTACCTCGAAAGTCTCCAAGCAGGAAATGCTCCACGTCTAGCAACCATCATGCCTAGAAGTACCTGGATCTGCATACGAAATACAGAATGTAGTATGAGTACAACCGAGCCAATATACTCAATAAGTAACAGGACTAACCTTGGGCTGAAAGCAGTGGCGAGCTAAGATAGGTACAGTCCAAATCCAGATAATAACATTAATAACTCAGAGAGAAATCCAATAATCAGTTTGTAGACAATACAGAAATGTAGACATGCTTTCTAGTTTTAACTATTTGAGCACAACATGGGTAAAATATGCCATGTCTAATATGAGGTATGTCACATCTTGATATATACATGTCAAGTATGCATGTCAACTGTAATGCAAAACAGTGATAAAGTCATATACTCATACTCTGGGAGTATTTATCCTCACTCAGCATGCTCAATCACTCATCACTCCCTATCACTCAACACTCTTAATCTCTCGCGGACAACAACACGCGAACGCGAAGAACTAAGCGAGCCTCAGCACCAACTATCCTCCATTATACGCGAACACAGTCACATCCACGTGTTCGCGATGCATAAGCACCCTCAAACTTTGCGATCGCATCCCTCACTTCGCTAACGTGAATAGTAAAATCCCAATAGTCCTTAAGAGCCCTTCACGATCGCGAATCACAATGAAGGAAACCAGAACACAGAATTCAGTAGTCCCATTTCAAGAACAATTGTCCGAACTCAATCCGAAACACACCCGGGGACCCCGTTCGAACATACCAACAAGTCCTAAAATATGATACTAACTCGCTCAAAGTCTAAAATCACATCAAACAACACAAAAATCACGAATCGTACATCACTTCAAGCTTAATGAACTTATGAACTTCTAACTTCTAAAACTAATGCCGAAACATACCAAACCAACTTCGATTGACCTCAAATTTTGCATACAAGTCATAAATGACACAAGGGACCTATTCTAGATTCCGAAACCAAAATCCGAGCACAGTAACAACAAAATCAACTCTCGATCAAACTTCTCAAATCTCCAAAATTCAACTATTCCAACTTTCACCAATTCAAGCCAAAATCATTTACGAACCTCCAAATCAATATCTAGACACATGTCAAAGTCCAAAATTACCATACGGTGCTATCAAAACCATCAAAACTATATTCCAGAATCATTTACACATAAGTCAACATCTGGTCAACTCTACCAGCTTAGGCTTCCAACCTTAGGACTAAGTGTCTTAATTCATTCCCAAACATCCTCGAAACTAAACCAACCATCCCAGAAATTCACATAACAAAAAATGAATATAAAATAAGAAATAAATAGGGAAAAGGGCTACAATACTTAAAACAATCGGTCGAATCATTACATATCGCCTCATACATATGTTTATGAGTTGGAAAATTGAATATTGTGAAAAGATGAGAATTTTGGTACCACAGACATTATGAGTTGACATTGATTGATAATGATGTTGTGCGTATCGAATTATACGCCGCAACCGTATTATGTATGGATCGGGTTTCACGCTACAACGATATTATGTAGATGAGGTTGCACGCTACAACGGTTGTATATGTGGATCGAATTGCACCCTACAACGATATTATTACTATTAGTTGATAAGGTTTCACGCCACAATGGCGCTTGGATTTTGTACCATCCCTTTGAAGTCAGGCGATTACCCATGTTACATTGGACCCTATGAGTACAAGATACTAAAATTGGTATTGGTTTAGACACTCGGTTAGTGTTATATATCTGGAAATTATGTGATTGGTATTAAATTGTCAGCCTGCATTGGTAGCTCAGACTCATGCAGTGGATCTTATAATGATTGTCAATTTACTCATATCATGATTGTGAAATATTTGAGGTATATGAAATTGTATGTTATCTCTTGTTTGAAAAGTATGTTTACATACCAGATTTATTGTGCTTCTACTTGTAGACTTGATTGATAATTCCATGCTATATTCTATATGTTGTTTAAGCCTCATATGATTGTTAAGCGTGATATTAGGTCCAATTATTGACCTCTCGCCACTACTTCTATGGGGCTAGACTTGACTTATTGAGTATCGAAGTTTGTACTCATACTATATTTATACACATTTTGTGCAGGTTCTAAGGCTACATTTGGTAGCATAAACCTAGTGGAGTAGGAGTGCTACCAGGAGACTTCATGGTGAGATGCTTCCTTGATCTGATCCGCAACACATGGAGTCCTTCATTCCCTACTTAATTATCTGCCTTTGTACTTTGTTATTTTCGGATAGACCTAGATCTTGTACTTTTATTAGATGCTTGTGACTAGATGTGACACCCGAGTTTTGAGAGAGCTTGTGAGACAATTGTGGTCATGTAGACCTACTTGAGATTTATGCACTTTTGATATTTGAGTTATGAAACAGTTAATGGCTTAATAAAATTGAAATCCTTTATTAATGTGAGTGTTTTCTTGCCTAGCAAGCGAGTTAGATGCCACCACAACCTTTGATGGGATTTTGGGTCGTGACAAGTTGGTATTAGAGCTCTAATTTCTAAAGGTCACACAAGTTAGGAGCAACCACAGTAGAGTGTTGTGGATCGATATAGAGATGTCAGTATCTATCTGCGAGAAGTTATAGGGCTTTGGGAAACTTTCCTTTTCTTGATTCACTGTCTTGCCTTGATTATTGTTGGAGCCTAAATCCCCTCTTCTACTCTCTCACATATGGTGCGAACGCTCGCTTCAGCAGTGACAGGCGATGGAGAGGCAGTATCTCCAGCTATTGCGGTGAGGGGTAGGGCCCGAGGCAGGGACAAATCTCTCACCAGGGGTCGTACAGTGTCTTCCATGGGCAGAGCACCCACGAGAGCTCAGGAGCGTACTAGGGCAGTATTAGTGGATCCACCTGCGAATTAGGCAAAAGACCAGTTTGATGGTGATAATATTGAGGCCCTAGTTCTCCCTCAGCACCCACGGGGATTTATTGTTGCACCGGTAGTCCAAAAGGCCATGGCCAATATGGTAAGTTTTATAGATGCTTTGACTCAAGTTGAAGTGGTTCCAGTGGCCCCACATATAGGGCTTGAGGGGGAGTTCAGACCTCTATCACTCATACTCCGGAGCAGCCTATTATAGCAGGTAGACATGATATTTTACATGCCGTGTTTGCTGATGAGCAAAAGAGTTTAGTGAGGTTTCAGAGGTTGGTTCCTCCACACATCGAGGGCGGTGTTTTATAGGATGCCCAGGACTTTCTACACTTGTTCACCTTTTGAAAGTCTTGAAGGTTTCCTTACACCCTCATTTTTTTCTTAAAGATGCTTTTGGTCATTCTTGACATTATCCCAAGTAAGTCTTCATTCTTATAAGTCACAATGTGGTTGCTACGAACTTGGTTGATTCACATTCTCTTACCAATTCGATTCTTATCATTCCTAGATATCTCATCACGATAATTTGAGATACGACCTTCCCATTTATCTTGGAACCATTTTTTTTCTTTGTACCTTTGTTGTACTCATTAGTGGTGACCGTCACCGTGACCGATCATCTTAACATCTTGACTAAGAATACAAATTCTAGACTAGGGCCTTACCTTTTTAAGGTTCCTTTTTTCACATCCTCCAGTACAATTCTTTTAACGTTCTAGCTCTATTCTGACAGTACCAACTGACATCATTCTTGCTCATCACAGTTGTATATCTTGGTTGTATAAATCTTTTTTATATGTTCTCGGCCTTTACTCATCATTTCATTTATGGATAGTCTGATACTTCCCAGCTATTTTTCAAGCAGCATGTGTAACATCTTGAACCTTGAGCTTTGTGCTCGTCACTTCTCTATCTACCACGTCAGTTAGTTAATACGACCAAGAACTGTGTCTCTCACTTCATGCACAATGCGATCTAGAGTAAGAAGAAAGTGAAACTTCCTAAATGTCCTTGTAGCCTCCCTGATATATGTGTGGCCGAAAACACATCGAGAATGAGGGACTCTATTTGACACGACTCCATAGACTTCCTAGGACTCGACATAGAACCTTGTGCTCTGACACCAAGTTTTTCAAGATCCAAAACCATGGGATCGGCACACTACCCGACCCGAGAGAACCAAACCATATGATGCACCCAAAACATATGCATGAAAACCAATTTAACTGTGTAAGCTCTTTAAAAATCATATACATATTTTCAAGTTAAATGATAAAACATTTTTCCAATTCAAAATCACACATGGCGACTTTCATGCTAATAATGAGATCAAATGTAACAAATATCTTTTTATATATGTTGTGTACTATCCCGTTACTACCAATCATCACAACTATCTATGGAACCTCTATACCAAGAATATAACTCAATATTTAGGCCAACTCCCTACTAACATAAAATAAAAAGACAACATGATAGCTACCACGAAATAAAAGTGGTGCCTCACCATATACTTTGGGAAGAGATTCATCCTAGCCATGTCTGCACGCCATGTATCATACAACTCATCCTGAAACATGTAAAGTAAGCGGAGCCCTGAGGAGGGGCCCCTGAGGGCTGAGTACACCACTATGGTACTCAATAAGTATTATAGACTCTCTCTAACTCAAGTTCCTGGGACAAGATTATACAAAAACTATGCAACCAATATTTGATATAAAGTGATAAACAATTACATAAATCATGCTCTTTATCATTTCAAATGAAAAGACAAGGTATAAACCATGATATAAATTCTTAGAACATTTATATCAATCCAATATTTGTAATAAAATCATACAAAACCATTTCAATTTTACTAAGTCATGGAAATCACTTAGCCTAAATATAAGAAAATCTTTTTTATCTTTCATCGGGAGTACTATACAGACACCAACATAATAAACAACTACTAGGTGATCGACCTAGCAAAAAGTATTTGACCCGACTTGTCTAGGCGACTTCCCGTAGTGCCAAATGAGTCGACATAACCTCATTACTTTAAGTAATGATCATTTGCCCTCCAATGAGGGACTTTATCCCACAAACCTCGGCTTGATCTTGGAATGTGTTCCTACACCGGCACATGTAGTTCCATGGTAACGAACTCAAGGTTCGAACCAATCTCAATGATCTCCACTAGTAACTCCCAAAATATTTGAATATCAATAATAGACTCATAGCCTAATAGCCTCAAAGGATCTATTTTTTTCGATTCATGATTTTCATAGACAATCCAAACTATTTGAACAAAATCAAATGAATAACCTTTTTCATTTTAATGCGTTTATCACTTTAACATCAATCTTTAAGAGATACCGCAAGTGCTACTCCATTGATCAAATTTCAAAACACGTACGTTTTCATGAAAACGTATCTTTAGTACTCAAATAGTTTATATTCTCATCTACACATAAGTTTTAATAAAACTTATTACGTTTTCCTTAAGTGTCATCTTGTAAATAAGTTTTAAAAATAAGATTTTTATATAAAATCACATGACACTTCAAAATCAACAAACTTATAAACAGAAGGTGAAATCCTTCCCGCTTGTCCCCACAATTACGGATTCACATTTATAAGTAATATCATGTATTAACAAATCATGTTTTTAGGGAGAATCCCTCAAGAAGAGTAAGTTATAATCAACTTACCTCAACCTTTAAGCTCCAAAAATACTACAATGCTCCAATTGATTAAAATGTCCAATGTCGCCCACAATTCAATATCTACCATTAGACAACTCAACTACATCAAAACAAATACGAAAAGATTCATAAATATCCATTTACTACTTAAATAGTTTATACTCTTATCAACATATAAGTTTTAATAAAATTTATAATGTTTTCCTTAAGTGACATCTTGAAAACAAGTTTTAAAAATAAATTTTTTATATAAAATCATATGACACTTCAAAACAACAAACTTAGAAATACATGGTAACATCCTTCCCACTTGTCCCCACAAGTAAGGATGCACATTTATAAGTAATATCATGTATTAACAAATCATGCTTTTAAGGAGAATCACTCAAGAAGAGTAAGTCATAGTCAACTTACCTCAACCTTCAAGCTCCAAATACTACAATGCTCCAACTGATTAAAATGCCCAAATATTGCCCACAATTCAATATCTGCCATTAGATATCCCAACTACATCAAAACAAATACGAAAAGATTCATAAATATCCATTTAGGCTTCACAATTCGGCAACAAGCCTTCAACCATCCCAAATTATCCAATAGGTTCACCCATTAGCCTATTCAATTCCATTCTTATCATCAAATACTCGTTTGGAGTAATTAACGATACTATATTATTTACTCAATATCACCAAGTCACTATTCGTTATTTTCTCCAACAAAACTCTAGCTTCAAGAACATCCAATTCATGAACTAGTATTACTTCTTAGCCAAATAACGATTCCTCCTTCAATTCGTCCTTCAATTAGGTTATAAGGTCTATTGCCATCATTAAAGACTCAAAATATTAAAAATTATATCAATCCACCACTATTCACCTTTTTCTTCATTCAAAATATTATTTTCAGGACTCACTCTTATGGTTAATATGACACTCCATTATAACTTCAAACAAACTTCTTAAACATGTTGCCCAATCTCCTTTGACGTAAATTTAATTCCTTTTGCCTGAAGATATACTGGAGTTAATTAAAGACTACGACGTTGATATTTTATACCATCCAGAAAGGCGATTTTGGTACGATATGTTTGTATATGTATATATGTGGGTGTGACGTGGCTCAGTCCCATCTTTGTACATCTATATTTCTATTAGAGGTCTGTAGACAGTATGTCTAGTTGGATAGTATGTGGCCTTGTCGGCTTCCAGTTTTGAGGTGCATAGTTGTTATTAGCAGCCTTGTCGGCTCACCCTACGTATATTGCACGTATATGTATGTATGCCTTTTTGGGCATTTTTGCTTCATGTATATTATTTTCGTAATTTAGCAGATGTTATTCAGGTTTATACCTTAGACGCATGCTTAGGGGTGTTTGACAGGTAGGACTCGTGCACCCGTCGCGGCCCATCGGTTTGGGTTGTGACAAAAGAATATATCATAAATGTGAAGCTCAAATAAAGGATTACCTATTGGTCAAAGAATCTCACTTTTCTCTTTTTTGGTGTTCTTGAAGATTTAACCTATTTCCTATGGATTTTTATCCATAAAAATGTTAGTGTTATATCAAATGATGTTATATAATCATTCTTATACCAAATAAACTTACCTTGAAGCGTATTCATGGTGGGAGAGTTCCTCCTTCTCTCTAGAACCCAAACCCATGTCCAAAATTCCATCTCTTTCTCTCTCCCCGAAATAACCACTTTTATAATTTTGATGGCATGCGTAGCTACGCTCATTTCCTCTTCAGCTCCCCTTCCGTTGACAAGCTTGCTGGAATTAGTTAAGCACCAGGTAGCGTAGCTACGCACAACTTGCGTAGCTACGTGGTTGTTGAGCTACCCTTTAGTAAAAAGACCATAACGTCTTGTAGGAATATACAAATGACAATTAGTTTGAAGCATTGAAAACTATTGTACACCACATAAATCTGCATATATTTTGTGCTCGTTTGAAGTTAGGTCTTGTGAAAACTCATTTGAAATATTAGTCCATCTTATAATTTCCAACTAGACTTAGTCTTAGGGTTTCTCCTAGATCATAAACAATTATTAATATAGCTTGCACACATATTACCATGCCCAATTGATATTTTTCATATTATTAGTCCTTGTTCACACCCGATTAATATAATTAGCACATGTTAATCTTCTTAATAACCTTAAAACACTTCGAAAAATTTCGGGGTGTTACACTCATGCCCAAACAATTTTTACGTATTTGATGAACATTGCGTTCAAGCCTTATTTGGATTCATTTTTCATTGAATTCATAGATGATATCTTGGTATATTCCTGTAGTGCTGAGGAGCACGAGCAGCATTTGAGGATTGTGCTTCAGATTTTGAGGCAGAAGAAGTTGTACGCTAAGTTCTCAAAGTGTGAGTTTTGGTTGGATTCTGTGGAGTTCTTAGGCCACGTAGTATCTAGTGATGGATTAAGGTAGATATGCAGAAGATTGAGGAAGTTCAGAGTTGGCTCAAACATTATATCCCTATGGAGATCCAGAGTTTCTTGGACTTGGTTGGTTACTATCGTCGCTTTGTAGAAGGATTCTCATCTATTGCAACTTTATTGACCAAGTTAACTCAAAAGAGAGCTCCATTCAAATGGTCAGACATGTGTGCGGAGAGCTTTCACAAGCTCAAGGTTGTCTTAACTACAACTCCAAATTTGGTGTTGCCCTTAGGATCCGAATTGTATATTGTCTATTGTGATGCTTTGCGTGTTGGCCTTGGGTGTGTGTTGATGCAGGATGGTAGGGCGATTTCCTATGCATTGTGTTAATTGAAACCCATGGGAAGAACTATCTAGTGTATGATTGCTATAAGGTATCATACCCTGGGGATTACAAAATAACGAAAAAGTAAAAGTGACCGAGATGCGAGGGGAAACTTTTGTTTAACATTTCCGGAAAGACCACCTATTTGTTCGTTTACCGGGTTCAACACGAAATCATAAATAAGTTTTGGACGTTCCATGATTAAACCGACTAGCGGCACTTTCGAGATGCCACCTTGCTTATAAATATCTCCGTGTTCATTTCGTTGGCAGAAACGATTCATTCCATTCGGGGCTTCGGGGAACCCAAAAACGAAGTCTTTTGACTTGAGAATCAATGATAGATAAACAAGAGAGAGTTGGCGGTGATTGTTCACGCGCTCAATATTTAGAGGCACTACTTGTGTGGCATACTTTGTGAGGCTTACACTAATCATTGGAGTCTTCAACATCTATTCAAGCAAAAGGATTTGAATTTGAGGTAGCAAAGGTGGTTGGAGTTGTTGAAAGACTATGATATCACTATCTTGTACCATCCGGGGAAGGCTAATATAGTATCAGATGTTTTGATTAGAAAGGCAGAGAGTATGGGGAGTTTGAAATTTATTTCAGTCGTGAGGAGACTTTTGGTCATGGAGGTTCAAGCTTTGGCCAATAGATTCGCGATATTGGATATTTCTGAGCCTAGTAGAGTTCTTGTTTGTGGTTGTGTAGTCGTCCTTGTTTGAGCGCATCAAGGCTCATCACTATGATGATTCTCATTTGCTTTTCATTAAGGACACGATGGTGTATTGCAACTTTGGAACGAATTTTTGTTCCTAATGTAGATGGTTTGAGGGAGCTGATTCTTGAGGAGACTCATAGTTCGCGGTATTTTATTCATCCAGATGCTACGAAGATGTATTGTGACTTGAAGCAGAATTTTGTGGCGGAGAACGAAGAAACACAATGTTGGGCATGTTTCACGGTTGTTTGAATAGTAAGCATGTCAAATATGAGCATCAGAAACTAGGTAACTTACTTCAGAGGTTAGATATACCGAAGTGAAAGTGGGAGCCCATTACCATGGTCCTTTTGGTAGGATTGCCACGGGCTTTGAGGAGATTTGACATTTTTTGGGTCATTGTGGATAGACTAATCAAGTTCGCGCATTTCATTCTAGTCATGACATCTTATACTTCAAATACGTTGGTTTAGATCTATATTACAGAGATTGTCCGCTTGCATGTTGTGCCGGTTTCTATCATCTCAAATTGAGACACTTAGTTTACAACGTACTTTTGAAGAGTTGTTCAACAGGTGTTGGAGATGTAGACTGAGCTGAGCATTGAATTTTGGAGAGCTATTCAGCGCATTTTAAGCATTTGACATTCGAAAATCTAGGGAGAAGGCATAAAAACTCCCCTTAACTTGTTCGGACCCCCTTGAACTATATTAAAGTGGAATATACCTCCTTGAAAAGTCACACCCAATTGTGCTAATGTGGTGATGCGCACACACTGACACAATGCTGACACGTGTATATTCAATATGTTTGTTTTTTTCTTATTATTTTGCTTCTTTTTTTTCCTTTTTTTTTTTAAAAAAATCCTATTCCGTTTTTTCTTTTTCATTCTTTCCTCCTACTCTATTGTTTCCGCCTGTAGACTAGAAGCCATGCCTTCTTCGCAATTATCTCTCCGATTTTTCTTCTATTTCCTTCCTTTGCCTTTTCAATTTCTTTCCTTTTTTCATTCTCTTTTTGAAATTTTAAATTAGTAGGAACCTTCCTCAAGGCTATGTTATATGGAGTAATAGAATTTTAGAAATTAATATTTTTCTCCATAATTTAAAATTAAGAAATCAAGAGATCTTAACATATTTTTCTCAATAATTTAGAAGTTATCTGGAATATAAATTAGTAACTCATGGAGTCTGAAGGGATATATTAATATTCTGTATATGCTTGTGTAAAAATAATTATATATTTTTTTATTATATATTTTTTAAGAAAAAAAAATATCTCACTCTCTCAAAAATATTTTTTAGGAAAAGAAAAGAAACAATAAAAAGAAAAAGTTAGAAAAAGCTATATTTGTTTGCTTCTCACTCTCTCAAATTAGTGTTTAAGGGGTAAATAATTTAACTTTAGCATAGTTCAGAGGGAACATCGAACTCTCGCAAAGAATACGTGTATAACTAAAATTACTAGACAAGTTCCAAAAGGTTTTTATGCCTTTTCTCGTAAATCAAATTCAATTTTAATCAAATTCACATAAGTCAAGTCAAGTTAAAAAGAATAAAACACTATTTACCGAGATATATTTTATCTTCAAAGATCAAATTCAAGACCTGAATTTATATATATATATATATATATATATTCTTTATCTATCTCTCTCTATATAACCTCATAAAAAGGGAGAGAAATCCCCACCATTTCCCATCACACGAAGGTCAAAATTTCCAAACTCACATAAGCGGAAGGAGGTCCTATATAGATGCACGTGGCATGACATCGTTGGATATTCGTTGTCAATAACTACTAATCCATTTGTAAATGGAAAATATTAAGAGTCTCTTTGAAAAACAATGTGTAATTATCTGGTAATGTATTTGTCACACCTCCTTTTTCTGCTACCCTCCGGATTGATGAAGGGTAGTAGGGGAGTTTTTCCACTTTAAGTGACATTATTCGGATTTAGGATTTATTTTAGTTTTCAGAGTCACCACCCGGATTTTTACGGTGCTCCGGGACACCGTTTTATTTTAAAATCCCAAACCGAGGAAATTTAAACTCTGTTTTAAGTTGTCTGCGCACCAGAAATCCGAGTAAGGAATTCTGTTAACCCGGGAGAAGGTGTTAGGCATTCCCGAGTTCCGTGGTTCTAGCACGGTCGNTTTTGGACACATTATAACTACGCCACATGAAATGCACCCGCAATTACAACATGTGATTTTTATTATAATTTGAAGATGAAGACGGGGACATGAGTTATCGCACCCGAGTGTAGATTACGCAGTCAAAACTATGGTCATGACGGTTTTATACTGCCTATTTGAGGCGATATTTGATTATTCCATATGTTTTCTACTTGAAGGAGCATTTTGGTTCTAAGATCAATTAGGAAGTTTATAGATTTAATCTTAAACAAATCACGATGGCGTGCATTTGTTATTTTTGAGCACACGACAAACACGTCACATGAAATGCACCCGTGCTTTCTATGTGTGTTTTTATTAATTGTTTAGAGTTGGGGGTCGGGGGCATGAGTTGCCTCTCCCGAGTGTAGGTTATGGTAATTCGAAAGGATACTTGATATTTTGCCAAATTTCAAACTAAAGGTATCTTTCTACCTAGGGGGAGGGGTTACCTAAAAATGAAATTCATTAGTCTAAAAGACAACATATTTCGGGCTATGGCCATATTTTAGCCCCAATTAATCACTTTAGGCCATCCTAGTTTGGCTATTTTTGTAAGAAGACTACCAGCTAGGAAAATCCAATTCTTAATCAAATCTTAAAGATCTTCTCTTTCTAGTTTGGTAAATGATAGAAAGTGTGTTAATCACGGGTAGATATACATACACCTATAAGAATTATAGACACGTAAATACATTATTTACTGGTCTCGCTTCAAATTGGTAAGCTAAAATTACTTTATTTTTTATGGAACTTTGTAATTTCTGACGAAGAACATAGCACAGACAGTTTTACTGATTCTAAATTAACAGTTCTTGTTAATTTTAGACAANGTTCACACATCGACTTTAGCAAATTTAACAGGATTCGACATGAACAAAACATAATCTACTAAATCCACTTATATTGAAACAATTGAATTTTGAAATAACCACTTCTGAAAATCCAAATGTTTACACAAGGTTTCATGTGGACTGATTTTAATACCAACTCCCTTTTTTTAAACACCTATTTCTATTTTTGAACTGCTTCTAGAGAAAAAAACAGATTCAAAGTTCCAGAAAAATCGCCTCAAAATTTAGTTTGAGCACTATCAGTTGAAAGGCTAAAAAAATGAATGTACAGTCCAGTCCCTTAAATTACAAGATTCCAAAGTGCATAAATGAACGAATTACAGTTTTCTGAAGCAAAAATACAGCTTCTGTAAAAAATACATTTTTATGGAGATCAAACCAGAACTAAAAATGGAAAATCCTAAATAGCTGCTCCACATATGAATTCTTCGTACTGTACATTTGCAGCCCTCTTTTTGTAATTTGTAGAACATACAAACTAATTAAGTGTTAATCATTCACCAGACCAAACATGACCATGAAAGGAGGTCAAGTTTAAACCTGATAATGCTATGGCAAACTACGCTAACAAAACAAAATTATTTATGCATTCTCTTGGGGTAAACCTGACCATGGATGTGTCAGATTTTAAGCCCATGATTTCAATATTAACCTAAGTCTAAATCCATATGGAGATCTGCTTACTGAGTCTTTTCAATGAACAAGGAATACAAATAAGAGCACCTTTTATCATTAATCTAAGATTATAAATCCAACACTTTACTATTTGGACAGTGTTGAGGATATATCTTGGAGTATTGTCAAAAGATGAATCTAATCATGAAGGAGGTTAGATTCAATCCTTAATGACGCTCTTAGAAGAACAAAGCATATTCAGACCTTTTCTGGGCTAAATCTGGCCATAAAAGGGGTCAGATTCAGCTCCATAGATCTCATCTTTGGTTCCTCATGACAATTATACTATAATTTTGACTTTTTAGGCTTTTAGAGAGACATAATCTGATCATTTTAAGAGATTCAGATT
>ML436816.1:0-24136 GCA_005239525.1 Nicotiana knightiana | reverse complement strand
GTTTGGAGGATAACGCCTGGCTAACGCCAGGCACCCCCTGGCGTTTGGAGGATAACGCCTGGCGTTTGGAGGATAACGCCTGGCTAACGCCAGGCACCCCCTGGCGTTTGGAGCCAAACGCCTGACTAACGCCAGGCTTTTCCCGGGTCGCTCCTTTTCGACTCTTGAGCGTATTTTCCGACGTTTATGCTCTCATTTAGCTCCGCTTCCGTTTCCAACTCACCTACACATTAAATAAACCCCATTAGGCACATACGACGTGTATTTTCATCATTAAAGCACATAAAATGCAAGGTATATAATGCTTAAAATCATGAATTCTAGCCACGCATCACTCGTCGTCTCAACTCTTCAATGCAACATTCCAGCCTCGATCAAATAGTGAAATCGGGTAACCCCAATTTCTACCGTATATAAAGATATATAAAAATATTTGGCTATAGTCGTGGAAGAAAAGTAATATTATTCGCTCCGTCCACTTTATGTGACACCTTTCACTACTTGATATTCAAATGATGTGAAGTTTGACCAGCAATTTCAGATTTATTCTTTTAACATATTGATATGAGAAGAATTACAACTTTAAAAAAATTTGTATAGTTTTTTAATACCAAAATTTTAATTTAAAAATAATTAAGTTGATCTAATCCTCAACGCGAGTTTCTGAAACCTTAGTATAGGTACTTGAAACCTAACACGAGTTCTCGGACCTCAACAGATGTCTCAGCAACCTCAACACAATACTTAAAGCCTCAATACGGATACTCGGTACCTACCCGTACTCAGGACAAATACTCAGTAATCTACCTGTGCTCAGCATATTTACTGAGAACCTCAGTACAGGTACTTGGTCTCAAAATTTACTATTGCGAGTTTGAACATGTGCTCACAATGTGTTAAATCCAAAATTAAAAAACAGATATTCTTGGTCTCAAGATCTAAGCTAACGTCCCAATTAGCCAAATTTTTCTGGTATAGACTTCATCATAATGTAATATAACAACAACAGCAATAACATACTTAGTATTATCTCACACCGCAAGATCTGGGGAGGATAATGTGTACGCAGACCTTACCTCTACCTTGTGAGGATAGAGAGATTGTTTCCAATAGACTCTTGGCTCAGGAAAGCATAAGCATCATATTAATAAAAATATAAACAAGAAGGGACAGTACCAAAAAGCCATATAAAAATAGAATAAAAACAACAAGATAGTAAGGTAATCAACAATGAAAGAAAACAACGGATTTTCATAAAAACCTAATTCCCAGAGAAAGCGAGAATGTGTGTCAATACTATTGTTATGAACACTCTAGACTACCTACTCTATTACCCTAATCCTCGACCTCCATACCTTCCTATCAAGGGTCATTTCCTCGGTCAGCTGAAGTTGCGTCATGTCTTACCTAATCACCTCTCCCCGCCTCTTCTTTGGCCTACCTCTACTCCTCCAATGTCAACCTCTCGCACCTCCTCACCGGGGCGTCTTTGCTCCGCCTCCAAACCACCTAAGGCGCGCTTCCCGCATCTTGTCCTCAATAGGGGTCACACCCACATTGTCGCGAATAACCTCGTTTCTGATCCTATCTAACCTGATGGTGTGTCTGTGCATCCATCTCAACATCCTCATCTCTGCTACCTTCATCTTCTGGACATGAGCGAGCTTGACTGGCCAACACTCAGCCCCATACAACATCGTTGATCTGACCACCACTCTCTTAAGTTTCGGTGGCACCTTCCTGTCACATAAAACACCAGAAGTGAGTCTCTATACATCCATACCGCCCCAATAAGATGTGTGACATCTTCATCAATTTACCCATCTCCCTGAATAGACCCAAGGTACTTAAAACTCCATCTCTTAGGGATGACCTGCAAGTCCAGCCTCACCTCCCCTTCCCCCTTGAGTCTCGCCATTGAACTTACACTCCATGTATTCATCATAATGTAATAATAAATCAATATTTGGCACATAATTATATAAAGTGAAGAATGGCAGCAGAAATCTTGGAAATCCTGAACTTTGTTAAGTGAAGTATGACTTGGGGACCAAGCAAACCACAGAACCACTTTTCACTTCAATGGGTTAAAGCCCATTTTTAGAACTGCAGATTCTTCTCATAAAATACTCTTTGTTTTCGTCAAAAGTAGGATTTCATTAAGAAATCTCTCGCTTTTTTATATCAACCAACCTTCTAAGCAAAAGCATCTAATAAGCTAAGTCCTTTGAAAGAACAGAATATATATCACTTAGTATTGTTTAATTACCAGTATAACAAATTTTGCCAATTAAATATTCGAAAAGTTAACCAATCTAATAAATAATACTTCAAGAAAATTACTGTTGTGAAACGAGATAATTGTTTGCTATATAATGGAAAACAATATAATGACTTCGTTAATATTAAGTTTGAGTTTTCATTATATATTGTTTAAACTAATATGATTGTACATTAAGATGGACATAGAAAAATTATACCAAAATAACATGATTGCGTACTTTTACATCCCATATGAATGTGAGTATTCGTAAGTTAATTGATGCAAGCTCAGAAATGAGATCGTCTTTAAAAGTACATAAAAGTAAGTTAATTATGTTGTCTTGGAGGATACAAATCTTTAAGATCATGGATAACAAGTACCAAGAGGGTTGAAAGGCTTAGAAGCTAAAGAAATTGAAGAAAATAAGTTTCGTCGAATGTCGACAAGTAGTGAATGTTATAACATGTACTTTTGGGGTGATACTAGGATTCTTAACTTGATAAAGAGGTTATGTTATGACTTATTTTAGTCTTATGATATTCGTGTGTTACGTTTTTGAAGTCAAGCGAGTTGTGGAACAAAAGTTGGCAAAGGTCATCACAAGTTACATTCATAAATGTGCTGAAAATTAGGTCAAATGTAGCGGAGCTTTTATCCCAATATACATGAAATTACAGGATGATATACATATCAAATTGAATATCTACAAGTATAGTTTCTAACTCATTAAACCGTGCATCAATACGACATTGGAGTTGAGAGATATTTGCAGTTTCGCGAGACTGCACAGACTGCATGTAGGTGTGCCACTAAAGCTTTTTGAGAAATACATTTCATGTGTTATATGAGGTATTTTTAGGACATATTATATACCAAATTGAAGGTATTTGAATGTAGTTTCCAACTCACTTAACCTTTCATTCATACGACATCCGAATAAAAAGTTATAGACGTTGGAAGAAGGACCAATGCTAGGGTGCCAAGTAGCACCTTTTTGACTTTTCAAAAACAATGGATATTTATATCCTTATCTCGTTTCTTTCTTTAATTTTCCATAGAACACGACCAAATAAGACCTCTAAACTTTACTATCAAGCTCTCCGCAAGGGTTTTCAACAAGATTATCATCCGGGGCATGAAATCAAGTAGCGATAACATTAAAACGATCCCAACGACGTAAGTATCATTATACCGCCTCTCTTTTTTCTTTGTAGTTCGAGTTTTGTAAGGTACTTCATAATTAAGAAACATATAATTTCTGTATTTAATTATTTAAATATCAAGTAAGGTTGATAAATTGGTTTCTTAATAGTTAGAACTCACGGGACGGTAATCGAAAGCTGTGAGTTCGAGTTATTCGACTTGTAGTGGATTGTTTTGTGGGTTGTTTCGTGTTGTGTTTGTTCTGTATATTTTGATATTATTTAATGGAGTTTTTTAGGAGTAATGGTGTTGAGAACACCACATAATAGCTAAATGGTGGATTAGTCGTTCTTTGTAATATTTTCGAGGTATTTTACACTACTATAGTTGTCGTTTTAGGTATGAAGTGATTGTGGTGTGTTGGGATGTTGTAAGATAAATATAATATGGATTTGAATCCACTTTAGAAGTTAATTATATTGTTTTCTTTCTTCTTCTTAAGGTTATCTTGGCATTGACTAAGTTAAATGGATGGACTAGACATGAACTAGTGAATAAAGTTGCTAATTGAGGATAATTAGAGTTGTGGATTATTTTCGTTGTTATAAATATATAGTATAAGTCTGGAATCATTGATGAATTAATTCATTCATGTTAATGATACTATTAAGTTAAAGTAAGAAGTCTACAAGGGGTGATATGGGGTATACAAATTCCAATTGGAGCTCGCCGCTCGTCGTGAAGTAGTTGTGACTTGTCGTTATTTTATAGTGTCTTGTTATTGATAATTATGTATTGCTGGATTTCTTTAGTCATTGTTGTTGGTATATGGAATTGTAAGAAGCTCTTGTTACAGGGGAGATGCTTCCCAAAGTTACATAAACGAGCTACTAGTTTTAGTTGTGCACTTAACCTTTACTCAACACTGATTTTGAATCACCTTATGATATGGTAGATTGAGTTGAGTTGTTTGAAGAATTTCTTGGAAGGTATTAAGGACTCAATGGTGTTAAGGTATGTTAAGGCACTTGCTTCTTTCTTTTGGCATGATCTAAAGGGAAATGAACATAAACAATACGCTAATTCATAACGAATCTACTCCTAAAAATTAAGATTGTCCATGTTGTTCTTTCCTAATAAAGTTATTCTAAGAAAATAGTGAATCCTACTGAGGTTCACATTGAGGGTATGGATGTCTAATGTTAATCGAAGGTGCAACAACCTTAAGTCACTCTGAAAGGTTTAGAACGTGATTCCATGAGTCTAGCATACATTATATATAATAAATATTTTACTCTATCGAGCCGCGCTATAGTCAGCCAGGTACGACACCTATTGTGCAACCACTGATCAGTTGGGTTTATTGAGCTCCACGTGGCCGGGTACGATTCTACCGAGCCTTATGATGGCGAGGTACATTTTTACCGAGTCCTCTCGAGGCAGGGTACGATATGATGATGATGATGATGATGATGCCAAAGAGGCATATGTTTTTAAAAGTTTATGTATATATATGTTTCATGCATTTCATGTCAGTAGTCCTCAGAGGCGCTCAGATGCTACATTTTGTATCTCCTCTATCTCACTTTATATTACTGTTTTTATTTATGCTTTCCTGCCTTACATACTCGGTACTTTATTCGTACTGACGTCCTTTTTGCCTGGGGACGCTGCGTTTCATGCTCGCAGGTCCCGATAGACAGGTCGACAGTCCTCCTAGTAGGCTATCAGCTCAGCAGAAGGTGTTGCTGCACTGCACTTGCTCTGGAGTTGCCTATTTAGTCAGTATGATTGGGACATGTATTGACTGGTATGGCGGGGCCCTGTCTCAACCTATATGACGTTTATATACTCTTAGAGGCTTGTAGACAGATGTCATGTTATGGATACTTTCATGGCCTTGTCGGCCTACATTTGAGTGTACAAATGATTATGTCGGCCTTATAGGCCCGTATGTCTCATTTATGAGCTTCTATATAATGTAGGGTCATCCTATGTCTAGTATGCACTTATATTTTATTTTGGTTATCTCAAGACGTTTCTTTTAACCCATTTACTCATGATAGTACGATAAGAAAGATATGTTACGTTATTACTCAGTTGAGTAAGGTATCAGGTACCCGTCGTGAACCATCAATTTGGATCTCGACACGTACCATCAATTTATGACATAAATTTGCAGAGAAATGCATTATAGCATTATGCAATGATCGTTGTGATAAAAGAATTATAATCCATTGAACAATTCTTACCAACTTTCTGCCAGTGTAACAGGATTATCTGTTTTAAGTTTCAAAAATTGTGAAACTCCATTTAATGCACTAATTCTATAGTGTTCCAAACAAGTTCTCCGGTCTGTCATTTGGAACCTTTGGAAAAATAGAATAATAACAATTTTAATAACCTAGACCTAGATTTTTGTGTAGCATAAGTCTTCATCAATCATGAGAATATAAGTTCTTCACGGAAAGAAATCTTATCCAACAAACCAAAATCAGAATAGAGATTGGTCGGACTAAACCTCATCACAACACAATCAAACTTAATATAGATGGTGTTTTCTTAAAAGCAACCTTGCATGCACGGATAGGAGGAGCCTTTAGAAATAGCAACGGCGACTGGATGATGGGCTTTTATAAATCTTGTTATGCAGCATTTTCTTTACAGGCAAAATTACTAGCACTAGAATAAGGTCTTAAAATTGCACTATATATGATGTCCCCCTGTTGGAAATCGAATCAGACTTCTCAAAAATGATAAAATTGTTAAATGAGGACAATGCACTAACTAATAATATGTTGCTCAATTGCAGGTTATTAATGCACCAATTAAAAATATTAACGATCAGGCATAACTTCAGGACGAAAATGATATAGCACATCAATTGGCAAAGGAAGCTATTAACCACTTCAAGCCTACAAGATGTGTGTACCTTATTCGTCCATCGTTTTTTATTGAAACTGAATTAGAAAAGAACAAGCAAGAATTATGTTTTGTACTAAGTTTTTACCTACCATATTTGTAATTGCCTAGTTATTATAAATAATAATAATGTCCTTCGGAACTATGTGGCAATTATTTAATACTTTTAGTTAAGTAATATAAGCTTCCTTTTACGTTCAAAAAAACTCTAGAATCTAGGAGTGCAGCAAAACCAAGCTTAAGGAAAGCAAAAGATTAGAATTAGATCCTAGAGTAGTATAAAATTACTTATAAAAATCTTTACACAAATAGCTAGTTGAAATCACTATTTACTTTTTAGTGGGTATTCGTGTTTTAGAAGCGTGAACGTATAGCGGTGTATTTTATATATGTCTTAGCGAGGTATAAGCCCCGAGGCACCGGTCATTAATCCCATGGATGTTTAATTTTTAATNTTATATATATATATATATATATATATATATATATATTCAATAAACTCTCTCTCTCTCTCTTCAACCAACAACTGCAAAAACCCCCTTCTTCCTCTAACCAACAACTGAATTTTTTTCTTCTACTTTCTCTCTCTCTTCCCATCTTCTCTCTCTCTCCCTCTCTAAAGCTAGTAGCTCCATGAGAAGAGTTTAGGGGGAAAAAAGAAGAAGATTTTTCATACGGAAAAAGAAAGGGGGACCAGAAAGAGAAATGGGAAAGTACATGAGGAAGTCAAAAACTACAGGCGAAGTTGCTCTTTTAGAGGTCAGTCACGCACAGTCATCACCTCTTGGTGTCCGTACAAGAGCTAAAACCCTAGCTCTTCAACGCTTGCAGAAATCGAACTCAACCGGAAACGGAAGCGGCGGTGGTGGGGGGTCCTACCTTCAGCTGCGGAGCCGAAGGTTAGAGAANATATATATATATATATATATATATATATATATATATATATATATAGATAGATAGATAGATAGATGTGTTTCATCCCTATAAAAAACTAGTCAAAACAATCTATTATACGTTACTTACAAGTACAAGTTACTTGAGTTGAAAAGATTAAAAATTTTAACATTGAGGAATAAAAAGTATGACTAACCTACAATTTGAAGTTTTGAACTTTGAACTTGTTACTATGGAATAGAGATCTCTTTGTATTTAAGAAAATTAACTATTCGTAACAGACTAACGGACAAGATAAAGAATCGAGAAAGACCATAAATTAGGGCGTCTAGCAATAAAAAAAAATGTCTTGACTTTTAAATTTAATGTTTTAGTTCCTTTTTAAGACTTTTGAGTAATTACAAGCTGACTTTTGAGAATTCAGGTATTATATTAAGGACTTATTCAACCAATGTTGTTTTAATTTGAAAAAGTCGTTGGGGCTTACGCCTCACTATAAAAACGTGCCTTAATGTCGGGGGCGTACGTCCCAAATTGTTGGGCATACGCCTCTTGAGACCTTCGTCCACCACCATCGTCTCAGGGCATTTTTGGTGTGCCTCGCCCCGAAAATACTTTTTAAAACATTAATTGGTAAATAGATTATACACTAATTATATACGATAACACACACATACACATACACATACACATACATATGTGTGTGTTTTATATATATTTGTCAACAATTTTTAATTTAGGTGATTGAATGAATGATTATTTAGGTTAAGTCTTTAAGTATTTTATTTATTTATTATCAAAAGAGGCGCGTGGCGTGCGAGCTGGATATAGAGCGTGAAATAGTTTTCAACATTTGGAAATGTTTTCTATTCGCGTAAACATTATAGGAAGAATCCGATGTTTCACTGTTTGAAGAATTAAATCTCGAGCTATACAACTCGTATGATATCACGAGTTAAAGGCGAGAATTAGCGAGGTGCCCTTAAAGTTAGGGGGATGAAAAGTATCATAATTTCTAGTCCCTCGATTCAAGGTTTTGAATTTATTTTCTTTTTGATTCCTTTCAAAAAGAATAATTTCTTTATAAATTTAAAAATAATTAATTTAAACTTATAATTCTTCTCTTAATAAGAATCATTTATAATCATACAAATACTTTGCGATTCTTTTTGCTTTATTTAGGACCATAAATTTCAAAAGTGTTCACTTTTTTTTAAATTTCGTGCTCCATCAAACAGGTTATTATAAATTAAAACGGAAGGAACATATTTTTTAATCTAATTATTAGGGTCACAACTCATAAATAAGTTTTACGTCCGGAGCTATTTGTGTTTGTCATGTTTATGGGTGTGTTTGGTATAACAGAAAATGTTTTCCGTGGAAAATATTTTTCAAGAAAAAGAAGCAGTAATCTTATTTATTTTTCGATGTTTGGTACGCAAATTAAGGAAAATAATTTCTCAAAATTATTCATAAATAATTTAGATACAATAAACATGAAGCCATAAACTTTCGAACCAACAACCTTCCGAACCCACAAATTTCATAAACTTTTGAACAGCTAAACTTTCAAAACCGCGAAATTTCGAACTCGTAAAATTCCAAACACATAAACCTCTGAACTCATAACTTTGGAACTTGTAAAATTTCGAACCAGTAAACCGAAAAATGAAAAAACTAAAACTGAAAATATAAAATAAAAAAAAAAATTCGGGGCGGAGAGGGAGGAAGGGAGAGGGGCAGAGGCAGGGGTGCAGAAAAAACGAAAAATAAAAATTTGAAATTACACAAAAAAGCCTTTTTTGTGCGAGGTGGGCAGTGGGGTGAGGTGGGAAAAGGGAGTAGGTGGTGCAGAAAAACGAAAAAATAAAAATTTGAAAATTATAAAAAATATATATAAAAAAACTTTTTTTTGCAGGGGAGGGGGGTGGATTTGGCGGGTAGAGGGGGTGCGTGGTGCAGGAAAAAAAATAGAAATTTGAATTACAAAAAAAAACAAAAAATAATTGGGAGGTGTAGTAAAGTGGGTGGTGACAGAAAAAAAGACTGAAATTTGAAAAAAAAAATCGTTTTGGAGAGAGGGGGTAGGGTACGTAGGCGTGAGGTAGGATTAGGTGGGTGGGTGTGGGTTGGTGAGGATGGGGAATAGGGTGGGGACGATTGAGAAGGAGTTTTGAAAAATATTTTCCTTTTCTTAATAACAACTGGACTACCCTATTTTTAGGTATTTTTGGTTGTTGTATTCATGAATACAGCAGCACGAATATAGCGAATACACAACCATAACAACTGAATAGTAGCTATAGGAAATAATTATATATATGATAGCTATAGAAAATTAATAGCAATTAAATAATAGTGATTTCTGAAAATTACTCATTTTAATACCACCGGGATTAGGAAAAATATCTAAGAAATCAAAAAATTAAAAAATAACACTCTGTGTCCAACGGATTATACCTTAGTAAGAAAAGCTTTTTTGTTTTAGTTCTATATGTGTCACATATGAAATAACGGACACTATAAACATAGTAACCATTTTGCCATGCTAGATCCATTGCATGAAAGGGATAACATACAAATTCGAATGGCCCGGATGAAATGTTCTCTTTTGATGCATAGTCATACTCAAATAGGTTAGTGAACTCTAAAGAGAAAGTTGAGCGGAACCAAGATCAGAAATAACAGTCCATCCTCTTGGGATGGCCCGTGGTTTGGAGGGGAGTCATCCATACAGATGACCTGAAACCAATCCTCTCTCAATGTTTTTTGGGTTGAGTCTGTCGTACATGATTTTCTTAATGCGGATTACATCTCATGTGTGATTTGTCGGCTATTACACACTGAGGGTATAACAGTTCTATTTCTCTCTTCTTTCTTAATATTTTTTATACAATTTTTTTAAATATTAGAACCAAACCAACCCAAATAAGTTAAATTTTATCGATTCGGTTTATGTCATTTTTTTTTCTTAAAGATGAAACATACACTACTAAGCATATATGCTGACGACTACATTTTAACGTAACACTATCAAATCAATTGCTCTTTGAGAAATTTATCAGCTACAAAATATATTAATGATAATTGAATAAAATAATGATGAATAATTTAAGGACTCAATTAAAATAATTAATAGATTTGCCTACTTAGCAAAAGAAAATTACAATTAGTATGTAAAGACAAAGAACTAGATTATTATAACATCAAAGAACTAGACTAAAAGTGCAAACGATTAACATATACTATAAATTTTTAAAAACTTCATATATATATAAGTTATATATATAAGTGAATAATAAATTTTAAATAGCTTCTTCTATAATCGATTTTATTTAATTTTTCGGTTATTTTTTAATTAAAACCAAAATCAAACCAAATTTATTCGATTGCTAAATTCAAAATCAAAACCAAATTAAACAAAAAGTATCGATTCTTTTAATCAGTTTGATTTAATTTTTTGGATTTTTATGAATACCTAGCTACAATCTACATAAACATAAAGGGGTCGTTTGGTACGGGGATAAGGTGAGATAATGTAAGGAATTAAATTTATACTATGTTTGATTGATGGTATAAATTTATACCATCAACCAAACGTGATATAAATTTAATCCCAGACTTAATACTGCATATCCCACCTTATTCCCCTTGTTCCATCAAACTTGAAATTATTTTATTCCACCTCCCAAGTAAGATAAAATAATACAGAGATTATAATCCTGTGATTATTATTCCGGAATAACTTAGTCCGCTAAACAACACTAAAGTCGTATCTAAACTAAATTAAAGGGAAGGGTGGTACTCTACGAGAGTTGATATCTACTCATTAATTTTATATACAATTATACTATCATGCATTAAAAAAGAAAAGAAAAATTAAGAACAAATAAATTCTTTATAAAATAAAATATAAAAAAAAGAGAGGTGATAAACTAAAAATAAAGAAACATATCATGAGATAATCAAAAGTACATTGCCACAGTCCCCACCCTCTCTCACTGTCCNCTAACCAACAACTGAATTTTTTTCTTCTACTTTCTCTCTCTCTTCCCATCTTCTCTCTCTCTCCCTCTCTAAAGCTAGTAGCTCCATGAGAAGAGTTTAGGGGGAAAAAAGAAGAAGATTTTTCATACGGAAAAAGAAAGGGGGACCAGAAAGAGAAATGGGAAAGTACATGAGGAAGTCAAAAACTACAGGCGAAGTTGCTCTTTTAGAGGTCAGTCACGCACAGTCATCACCTCTTGGTGTCCGTACAAGAGCTAAAACCCTAGCTCTTCAACGCTTGCAGAAATCGAACTCAACCGGAAACGGAAGCGGCGGTGGTGGGGGGTCCTACCTTCAGCTGCGGAGCCGAAGGTTAGAGAAACCAAAACAGGAAGAGAAAAGACAGAAATACCCTTTGAAAGATCCTAATTTACCAAACCCTGTAAAGAATAATCAGAGTTCGAGGACGAGTTCTACTAGGATGAGGCAAGGGCATTCTTGGAATTCTGGGTCTGTAGAGGAGCGTTTGGGTGAAGAGAAAAGGGAGGAAATTAATTTGCAGGAAATCCAGAATGAAAGTAAGGATAATAGTTGCGGTGAAGGGGGAGTTGAAGCTTCATTTGGAGAGAATTTGTTGGAATTTGAAGTTAGAGAGAGGTAGGTTTTCCTTTTCTTTTCTTTTTTTTTAATAATTTTTTCCATTTGCTTTAATTTAACCAGTATGCATGTCACTATTTTTCTCTTTTTTTATGAAATGATTAGAGGATTCTAAATTTTTTCTACCAAAAATTTTCTTTTTTTTAAAATTCCCGTCCTCCTTTATATATTTGGTTTAAAAAAAGAATTTGTAATTGTTTGTCTCAGTTTTTAACATTAGTTGAGTATCTTGTTTATCCTCTGTTCATAGCTGAGTACTAAAAATCTTCACTTTTTTGAAAATTGACCCCCTTTTTTTTTTTTTTTTTTGGGTTGTGGGTTGGAGGTTTAAATTTTTGCTTTTTTTTTAGTTATTTCTTTTTTAATTATGACAGAAATTAGCTGAATTTGTTAGGATTAGCTGAGTATCCTGTTTATGCTCTGTTCATAGGTTAATTAGAGAATCCAAATCTTTAAGAATTGATAGCTTTTGGTAATTTTTCTAGTCTGGATTTTTCGTAATTGAGTTTCAATAGATGGGTATTTTCCTTCTTGAAAAATTACATTATTTAGATTGTTCTGTTGTTGAAACAAACTCTATGGAGTAAAATCACCCAATTCCCTGATTTCCTGAAATGCTAGAATTTTCCTCTTTTTTTGGTTCTTGTTCCATGTCATAATCGTCTCTTCATACGTAGAAACTGAATAGAAGAATGAAATATCTGTATTATCTTCTTGATGTGTGTGGACTGTGGTGACATCTTACACGTGAGAGCAAGAATTGGTGGTTTTATCAAAATTTGCAAAAAAAATTCCTGGTTTGGTTACTACTATTTCTCATCCAAAATCCGCTTTAACTATCAAACATTCGATAAATTGCTCATTATACCATCTTCCTTTGCACCATTCATGATCATAAAATCCTCAGCATGCCGGTGCTGATGATTTTGTTCTGCAGTAAGACTGAATTATCGAACTGCTAATGGCATTTGATGTGACATACTAGCTGCACTATTGTGTACGCAGGCCTTACCCCTGCCTAACGAAGGTAGAGAGGCTGGCTGTACCTGCATGGTGCATGCATATTGATACCATTTCTGCTTAAATTTTAAATAGTTGCAATCATTGTTGGGAACATTTACCATTGAAAATGAATGTAGGGTACCTTATATGATTGGAGCATTGAATGGATAAGAGAGGGGGGGGAAAAGGCAAGCCTTTTTTTCCTCTTTATTTGTGGAGGTGGTGAAGGAAAGAGGAACTTTTCTGGCAGCCACTAATTAATTTTTTTTTATTCATTTTATCTCTTTCTTTTATATTTATTTTGGGCTGCAATGAAAAATGTGTTTCATATTATCTGTCTTTTACCTTTGGCTTGCAAAGCCTATCCCTGAGAGTTCAGGTTTAAATTTTGAACTAGTAACTGTGATTAGTGCTGCTAATAAGAGGTTTTACACTTTCTCTTATAGGACCACTAGGGAGAGCACACCTTGCAGTTTGATCCGGGATTCGGATAACATACAAACCCCTGGTTCGAGTACAAGACCTACCAATGCAACTGAAGATAACAGCAAAGTGCCAAATTCAACGCGTCGACATATCCCAACAGCTCGTGAAATGAATGACTTCTTTGGTGGTCCAGAAGAGCAGCAGCAGAGACAGTTCCTTGAGAAGTATGAATTTGCGTATTTTAAGTGCTGGTTCTCAATTGCACTGACATATACATCCCCTTCTTCGAATTGACCGTGTTTTTAAATGGTATGCAGGTACAACTTCGATCCAGTGAACGACAAGCCACTCCCTGGACGTTACGAATGGGAGAAAGTAGATCGTTAGATATGGACATTATGGTATCGACTTGTCCTGCATTTTCTTGTTTGATCTTAGGTCTAGATAAAAGGTTGGAAAAAGAGCAAGGATTTTTGGTCCTAATTGGTGATGGTGATATTTTGTTCCAGTCACCCCTGTAAAGAATTTAGGGCAGCATGTTCTAAACCTGTAGACTAATGATCTGTAACATAACAGAGTTTGTGAAGAATTTACACAACAAACATAAGGAGATCCTTTGTCTAACAGAGAAGGGGTTGTTGTAGTCATAGTGTTGTAACTTGTACTAATTAGACTTAGTCTTAGCAGTACAGGAGATAAGTCTACTAATCTTTGTTTCTATTATCATGTAATCTCCAACACCCCCAACAGAACAAACTTTCTTGTCAATATTATGAATAAATTGAGCTTTAAAGTTTACCTTCTTGATCACCGTCTTTTTCTCTATCTTGTTCTGAGAAAATGTATGGTTGGATTTTGTCTTGTTTCTCCATATATGAGACAATGTATCTTTCACAATCTCAACTTGCTATTGTCCTGCCATTTTTCAGCAGCTTGTGAGAAAATGGTGGGGTTTCTCTTTGTTTGGTGGGCATGTGTTGGAAGATTCTTTTTTCTTTGCCTGCTTATCATGTCTATATGTTGAACTTTTTCTGTATTACTGAAACTGCAGTTTTATATGATTGATATGCAAATTTTGTTCACAAACTGAAAATACAAAAAAAGGAAAAACTTTATAAGAATTTAATGAAGTGGTGGGCAGGGCTTGAAATGATGAAAGAACTGAATTGAATTGTGTTGTGTGAAGACTGAAGATAGTTAGAGTTTTACTGTTTATTTACCCCACTCTTCCCTATAAGAAACAAAATATTCTCATTCTTGTCCTTTTCCACTATCTTATTACTCAAATAGGGACTAACAATAGATGCCATTTTGTTGTAACCTTGAACAAAAAGAGGGAGAAAATTGGGAAAGATTCCAGTAATTCTTGCAAATGGAACTAACCTGATGAAGGATAAGAAGAGAAGGGGTAATTTGATGAAATGAAATGTTGATAATAATCCAAGGGGTCGTTTGGCATGATAAATAAGCAAAAATAATCGTGGAATAAAAATTCAGTATTGTCTTATCCCTTGTTTGATTACTACTTTATCCTTTGTTTGGTTATTAATCCTAGAATAAGTTATTCCAGGATTAAAAGTTATCGGGATAACTTATACATGTCAGGGGTGGAATAGTAATCCCAGGATAAAGTAGTAAAATTTGACAATCCCAAGATTAGTAGTAAAATATACCAAACAGTCAATAAGATAATACCAGGATAACTGATTCTAGTATAACTAATCCCAACATTAACTGCCTTCAAACCAAAGGACCATTAATAGTAAAGTTATACTCCCTCCGTTTCATATTATGTGTCATGTTTCTCTTTTACACGTCTCTTAAGAAATACTAATTAGGAAAGGGATTGGACTATTATACTCTTATTTATGTCATAAGATATAATCTCTTGAAATAGATTTTATTGAGTTTCATTTATATTTGATGCACTAATTGTGCTGAAATAATTGACAAGAGTAAAAGCAATAGACGTAGTAATCAAAGGACACATGATGTGCTTTCTTCAGTAATCCCAAGAAAATAAGGTTAGAAAGTTAGGCAGCTTCTTGTCCCTTCACCATTGTTGAAAATAATCTAAAAAAGTAAGAAGTGAGGTGAGTGAAAAAGCATATTCCTTTGGACAACAAATATTTTAGTAAAGTAAATTTGCATGAATGATGTATTGAGGTAAAAAGTGAGGATTGTAGTTGGTGGATTATAGTGGAGTTATGTTATTTCTTTAATATGGCATCATCAATTATTTCTTTAATAGCGTAAATAATCAATTATGTGAAACTGAGGAATTTTCAATTCCCAATAACCCTCTTTGCTAGATTACAAAAATCTTCCTCTCATTTCTTAAGTGGCCATTGATTAGCTTGTTAACCAATGCTTCTTCAAAATATTGCCTCCCACAATAAGTAGGCGTTTGGACATAAGAATTGTAAGATTTCAAATAAAAATTGAAATTTTTTTAAGTGAAAATTAAATTGTGTTTGGATGTGAATATAATTTTGGATTGTTTTTTAAGTTTTGTGAGTGATTTGAGTAAAAGTTTTGAGAAACAGCTTTTTTGGAGTTTTTCAAGTTTTCGAAAAATTTCAAAATTCATATTCTAGCCAAACACTGATTTCGAAAAAGGTAAAAAAATTCTTATGTCCAAACTGGCTCTAAGTTTGCTTTTCACTTCTTGGCACTTACCATTCCATTATATTTTAGGTAAATTATTCTTGCAACATATTGTCTCATATATATCTCTAACTTTAACGAAACTCCAACGTTGACTAAAAATTTTATGTGTCAAAATCAACGAAATCATTCCAAATTTATCTTTTCTACTTTAGAATTTAGATTATGATTTGAAATATCCTCTATTATATTTCAGGTTGAAACTCTATTGAAGTTAAGAGTAAATACGAGATAATTTGTCAACGTCAACCAATGGCGAAGCTAGAAATTTTTTCAACGGTGTTCAAATTTAAAAGAAGTGAAATTTTTTTCCGACAAAAAGTGTTCGATATGTGTTATATACCTCTAAAACATAATATTTTACCTACACACACAGTGCTATTTTTCAACGAAGGGTGGTCAGTTGACCACCCTTAACCCCATGTGGCTTCGCCACTGACGTCAACGATACAGTGACCCAAATTTAATAATCAGTAGTTGGTCCGAGAGGATGATCTGCCACACTAGGACTGAGACACGGCCTAGACTCCTACGTGATGCAGCAATGGGAAATTTTTCGCAATGGGCGAAAGCTTGACGGAGCAATGCCGCGTGGAGGTAGAAGGCCCACGGGTCGTGAACTTCTTTCCCGGAGAAGAAAACGGTACAATAACGGTATTTGGGGAATGCGGGAATAAGCATCGGCTAACTCTGTGCAAGTAGTACGAGGCTAGAACCCACATAATTTAGGTGAAACATTTCCACTCTTCAAGATTTTTTTTTTTTCACTCTTTAAGATTCTTGTCATTTTGGAAATATTTTGGTTGTTTTTAATGGAAAGTGGAGACAAGTGTAGCCCACTTCTGCAATAGGTTTTGGAAGCTAACTGTAGAGGAGGGTAAGGGGATGAAGTCACAATGTGGAGATTTGTGCTCATCTGGAAATCATGAACAGTATTAAGGTCAGATATTGTCTTCCTCTTCTCCCAAATTTTTTTTTTTTTTTTGCGCCGATAGTATAAAAGAAAGAATTTTATACTATTAGGTTACATAAAAGATGATTATACGTGTGTGATCGCGTATAATAGGCAAAATTAATTATCCAAAGAATAAGGTTTAAAACTAATTAAATTATATATATATATACACACTTTCAATGTGGATAAGTTAACTCCCAAATGAACCAGTTTCATGATGTGAATTCTATTTAAAGATCATACAATTTAGTGTCGCTTTTCATCTATGTGGTGACTATGTTTTTTTATGAGCGGAAGGTATATCTAAAATAACCTATCTATCTTCACATACAACCGTAAAGTATATTTTACTCGTGAAATTACACTAAATTTATTATTATTTTAATACAGTATTGCTTTCTTGAAGTCTGCTAGTGTCATTGTAGCAGCACATGGCAATATGTTGCACAAATTACAAAGAGCTGCCATATTAGTTTGGATTGTGTTGTGCGGTGTGCACTGGTCATAAGCAATTAATGTTTGTTACCTGATTTGAAATGACAGCCTTCCAAATTTCCCTTTTCAATAGTTTTCTATGCATAGAATGTTATCAGGTGCATAAAGCATTCTTTATTTATATACAGGGATATATCCCGAGGAATATTATCGATAACCTACCTAAATATAAGTATTAGTAATTGTACTTTATTATACCCAATACTCCCCTTCATAGGAAGTTACTGGTCATAGTACAAAAAATTACAAAAGTATGATACTTTTTAGGATAGTCTCTAACTTTTGACTCCCACTTTTTCTATGAACAGAATTTCAAAATCAACAGTTAAAAATATTGCTCATGGGACAAGAGGGGCAAGAGTTGTTAAACTTGAAGTTATACTGTTATTGTACCCAATGCTCCCCTTCATAGGGTGTTACTGCCCCCCCTCCCCCCTTACCACCACCCCCACAAGGTACATCTCGCGCCTATGGAGGATCTATGGAAGTGGGGGCTCGTCCCCGTCAATATTGGATCAAACAATAGGATTGAAAGTAGCAAGGAAAGACAAGCAAAAACTTGAGGAACCGTACAAGACTTTCGACCAAAGGACAAGTCTGTTCCTGCTTCGTTTTCGGTTCCCGATTCAATCTTCACTTTTCCTGAATGAAGAAAGAGAGTGAAAGAGAAGATATCAATGTAATAGGTACAGATGTATGAGACATGGATTCTTCTTTGATTGAAGGAAATGGACAAAAGAGAACCAGAACCATATCCTTCACACATTCAGTCTCATCTTATCTGTTATTTCTCGATTGTAGCCCCAAAAATTACAGAAGTATGATACTTTTTAGGATAGTCTTCAACTTTTGACTCCCGCTTATTCTATGGACCAAATTTCAAAATCAAAAGTTAAAAAGTATTGGTCAAGGGACACGAGGGGCAAGACTTGTTAAACTCGAAATTATGTTCATAACAAACGAGGACAACATCCACTTTGAGGACTATTTGTGTACTTCACCCACCATAGCCTACACATACGATCATATAGTGATTAATTATTTGTTCGCTATGTGAAGAAATTAATTAACACTTGGTCTAGAGCTACAAACTTAAATTCGAAATACTGTTTTGATATTTCATTCTCTTCTGTTTCGACAGATCTTTGAGCATAGTGTTATTGAAATCAGAAAAGTATTATCTGTCCCATATTAAAATAGCTTAGAAGTTTTCATAAATTATCATTCCTCTTTCTAATTACGCAGAACAAGAGTTTAAGGCGTACACAGAATTTTTTATAAGCATATCGAAATTTATAGGAGAACATAAATAATAACTTTAGTTATCATACTTTGGGACAATAAATAGCTTTAATCTATTAATTTTGTTGAGCCTTAAGTTAAAAAATGTTATGTGTTCAATTCCACTTAATCACTTTTTAATCACAGAGACTCACTAAAATATTTGTAAAATAAAATGTATTAGTTGAGATTTGAACATTTAACCTCCTAGAGCAAAACCAGAGACTTAATTAACCAACATGCTAAGAGATAATTTATATCAAGTGATATCATGAAGAGTTCCCCAGCAAAGGCATCTCGATTGCTTCCAAAATCAAGTCATCGACAGTAATGTGACTTGTAGAAAACTCCCTACTTATATCTAGCGGAGTTGTCTATTTTTTCTTACTTATCCATTTCATCACAGTATTAATATACGTATTTAGTAAAGTTTTCCGACGAAGCGGTGTCACTCGTCAAACGTGTCTCCGCCCCCGGTAATTACACATAGAATGATACAAATCTGAAGTGAAAAGCCAAATTTACTTTAAATTTCATTCTTATTTTTCAATACCAAAACCTAAGTAGAGTACTGCCCAACCCCAAAATTACAATGGGCACCAAAAACTGAAGAAGAATTACAATATTTGGCCTAGATGACTTTCCTTCTTGATCAAATTTAGGTAGTTTTGGAAGCAAATATGTTGATGAAATTGTGGTTGTAGAAACAGTAGTTTTTGTAGAAGGATCAATTTCTCCTGCATAGAATTCATCCAACATTAATCTGGCTGCACTGCCATGTCCTGCTTCTTCAAACTCTTCACTTGCATCCTTGCCTAAAATCATTTTTTTATAGAAAAGAACAAATATGAAGCTAGCGTTTGTATATAGATTTCACTGAAACTTGAAAAAATAATTTTTTTAAAAATGGAAAAAATGATTTTTGAACGTTAAAATTGTGTTTGGACATACATTTATTTGAAAAAAATTTGAGTTTGTAAGTATAAAACTTTAAAAACTACTCTAGAGTTGTGTTTGGGATTTGAAGATTTTGTTTTTCAAATCTGCTAAAAATGGTTAAAAGTTTATAAACAAACTGATATTTGAAAATAAATTTTGGAAAAAAGCTCACAAATTTTATGGCCAGACGGGAGCGAAAAGAGAGAAAATTGTACAATGAATTTATAACTTAGAAAATGAAAATTGCATAAAATATAGAAACATGATTGTCAGGGCATATATGAATATAGGTTAATTTTTGTACACGGATACCGTAAAAGATTTCATGCCGAAGGTCTGTCAGAAATAGTCTCTCTATCTTACACAAGGCAAGAGTACTACAGTCTGTGTACACTTCACCCTTTCCAAACCACACTTACGGGATCATATCATCATAGTAGGTATATTATTATTATTATTATTATTATTATTATTATTATTATTATTGGATAATGTAAAAGATTTTACGTTATCAACTCAGTTAACATATACATAATTGTCCATAATAAGTTCCCAACCCACTATTTGAATTTTGAAATCCTAAGCTAAAGTATTTAATTAAGTTATACTCATTCAATAAGTATTTAATAAGTTAGACTCGTTTAAATCATCCTAAGCTAAAGTATTTAATAAGTTACAATAATATAGATTGAAATAAATGCATAGAGTAATTTTGTAATCCAATTAATTTGTGGCAATAATTGTTTAAAAGGGAATATTGAGTTGTACACGTTGAGTAGTTTTGACCTATTATATATGCAACATATATTTAATTTTAATGATTGAGCAAATTTTAAACAAGTCGAGTTGATATCGGATGTTTGATTATAATATAAATTAGCCTTTAAAACCAAAAAAAGAACTTGTTTTGGTCCACCTAATACTTTTTACAACAATTTTTATACATAAAAGCTTCTTTGTGTATACCTGCTGCTGCCAACAAGACTTCATCACCACCAGGATGATCATTTAGGAAGTTCGTCACATTATATGCCTGGGAGACAATCGAAATCGTAGTCAGTGTTTATTATTTGATTGAACACGACGTGGTCTGCTAGCCGTGCTGGTTGTTGACTTTAATTTAATTCTAAATGTAAAGCTGCATACCATAACACTTTTATGTGATTTCTGAACATACAAATTTTTTATAAAAAATGTAATCATATCAGAATTTTGCTATAATAAGCTATATTGAAGGGAGCCTCGGAGCAACGATAAAATTGTCTCTCTATATGACTTATAGGTCACGGGTTCGAGCCGTAGAAGCAGCTACTAATACTTGCATTAGGGTAGGATATCTACGTCGTCACACCCTCTTGTGGTGCAATCCTTTCCCAAATCCTACGTGAATACGAGATGTAGGTTGTCTACATCACACCCACTTGGGGTGCAATCCTTTCCCAAATCCTACGTGAATACGAGATGCTTTATATATCGGGCTACTCTAATAAGACATATAATTTGAAATAGATAGTATAATTTAAGCTAGTTTTTTCGCTACAAAATGGAAAAAATTTCATTAGACTCAAGGGGGAATTAAAAAGGGTAAAAAGTGAAAGTTCTCTGTTACCTTAGCATTGATAATTACCCAACAATCATCTGGAGAATTATGCAAAGAAACTTCACCATATGTTTTCAAAACATTCTTATTTCCCATAACTTCGTTTCCCTTCAATTTTTCCTTTCTCTTATGTTTTGAGTGTTATTTCTTCAATTACTATATAGAAAGAAAAACTGAAACTGTGGCATAATTATTCAAATAAAAAAGTATTATTTAGTACTACTATTTAATAATTATTTCTTTTTGTACCGTGAAAATGATATGTCCATTTAATTACTTTAATGTTATGTTCTATTCAAGTGATAATTACTATTTTGTCATAATGCATGGACCAGAAAAGGTGATGTGTAATGGGGTCAAAATGTTAAAATTAGCATCGCACTGTTTGGCTACATTCGTAATAGAGTATGCAAATTTAGATGCTGTTTCGTGGCTTGCAGTAGATAAAAATATTCATATTAAACTATATCAGTTTATCATAGTTTGGTAATAATAAGGTGAAAATATATACTATTAATTAACAATGATTAAGGGAGAGAAGTCTATTTACAAACACATATTATGTATTTATTATTTGATATAAATACTAAGGATATATTAGTGTTTTCGATATATTATGTTCTTATTTGAATTTTGTTTAATTGACACGAGATACATACGTGAAGCATATATCCAAGGATCAGTAATAGTTAATGCACCAATCTTCTTTTCAGTTATATACACTTTAAATATTTTATAAATAACTAACACTATGTTTTATACAATTAAGAAAAACTTTTAAATATTTATATTGTCCTTAATTGTGGTATTATAAGTAATGAGGGACAAGATAATATTTCTAAAATATCTTTATTATATATAATACTCAACAGAAGTTTGGAATAGCACCCATTGGTCACTTGTCGGTCTTGTTTTAAGAATATATCTATATCACGGGGTTCTAAATTTGACAGGCCAAATTCAACAATACCTATTTTTTACATAAGCTAAAAAGGTGAAAATAATATGGCCTAATCAGTTTTCGGATCGATAATCAAAAAATAGCTAGCGTTTGTAAGGTTATTGAAAAATAGCCACGATTTTACTAAAACACGGAAACTTCTAAGATAATATGCTGAATTATGGAGCTCTTGCGTATAAACTTCCAGCATATTATGTTGGAACTCCAATACTGAAAATTCCAACATAATATGTTGGATTATGGAGCTCCTCCATTTAAATTTCCCGCATATTATGTTGGAACTCCATGACCTTATAAAATTCCAGCATATTATGTTGGAACTCCAATACTGAAAATTCCAACATAATATGTTGGATTATGGAGCTCCTCCATTTAAATTTCCCGCATATTATGTTGGAACTCCATGACCTTATAAAATTTCAGCATATTATATTAAATCTCATATGTAAAAAATTTGAACTTCAAGCATATTGTGCTGGATTTTTTCTAGATTTTTATGAGTGTTTTTATTAAGATTATATACGTACATGAAAAAGTGGCTGTCACACCCCTTTTCTCAACTCCCAAAAGATATGTGTTATTGAATTGTTGTGGGTTGAAGAGTTTTTTCAATTAAAGTAACAAAATTGGGTAGGGATTATTTTATTTACAGAGTCACCACTTGGAATTGATTTTTCGGTGTTCTAAGTCACCTTTTATTTGAATACCGAGTCAAAGGAAGATTTAACTCTTTTATTATTGGTCTGCGAAAGCAAAGTCCGTGTAAGGAATTATATTGATCGGGGAGAAAGCGTAAAGCATTCCCCGAGTCCCGTGGTTCTAGCACGGTCGCTTTATTGACTTAATCTTGGCTTGAATTAATTTTGAATAAACTGTACTTTATTAGTTTCTATGTTTTACTTGTCCGCCTTTATTTCTTGATTATTAGAAAAATTAAAGAAAATTTTGAATAATAAGATGTCGTAACCACACTACACAAGTGAATGTGTGATCGAAACGAAATTTATTAATTTATCATAACAGCGCTACGCAAACGAATCCGCAGTTATGACAGGAATTATTAGCACATTATTACTTTTTTTTCCTAAAAAAAAGAAAGTTACTACACTTGACGATTTTTTTTTAAAACTTATTAAAAGTTACTATCGCTTACGCAAGCGAATCCGCGATTATGAGAAATAACAAGATTGTAAATTAACTAAAATCAATGGATGAGGTATGAGATTATTCGATTAATTTATTGAATATTATTAAAGCGTGCCTACTATTTGCCTAGCGTTCAAATTAATAACAAAAGTGCTTAAACCTTCTTTCTTTCTTTTTTATTACTTAATCGACCAAAAAAGGGAACAAAAGGATAGGTAACCAGGGGTTGGTACCCTGTATTACTGAAAGGGAAAGTAACCAGGGGTTGGAACCCTGTACTACTGGAAAGAAAACGTAACTAGGGGCTGGCACCCTGTACTATTGGAAGGAAATGTAACCAGGGGCTGGCACCCTGTATTACTGGAAGAAATGCAACCAGGGGCTGGCACCCTATATTGCTGGAAGAAATGCAACCAGGGGCTGGCACCCTGTATTACTGGAAGAAATGTAACCAGGGGTTGGCACCCTGTATTACTGGAAGAAATGCAACTAGGGGTTGGTACCCTGTATTACTGGAGAGAAATATNCGAATTCATACAAAGTAGTCGACCGGCTAGGTCGAAGAACCAAAATAATTAAGGACTAATACTAAATTGCACATACATAACATCAACATTAATAGAAATTAAACCCTTAAAACTAATACTAATCGCAAAAGCGAAAAATCAGAAGAATAATTAAATTAAAAAAAAAGAAGAAGAAGTAAGGTTTATACCGATCGAGGAAATTTGGCAACGAGGCGTGGTTGCCCGACCTGGAAACATACGTTTCTTTCTAGCACACGCTGAAACTAAT